>PVLA01002554.1:0-129872 GCA_004027455.1 Hydrochoerus hydrochaeris | reverse complement strand
CTAATTTAGCTGTCTATAATATTCCCCTTTCTGAAGAGATATCCCTAACTGCCATTAGGGGAGAATGGATAATGTTTCAATCTAGTTGCTTCAATCTGTTGTAGGGGAGATGAAAATCATGGATTTTCTCCAGAGGTGTAATCAAAGGGCCCTGGGATATAAATCATGTTGAGGTCTGGTAGTCTGGTGACTCAATTCACAAGGTTGAGCTAGTGGATCCCAGTGAAGGAGTCCAGCACATTTGTTGTCCATTCTATCTGCATGGTCATTCAGAATTTGATAGCCTTTAGGTGAGAATAAATAAAATTTACCAGGAGATTAAGCATGTATGACCAAAATGTAAGTAAGTACCATTACTGAAATACGCAATAGGGGAAGTGCCAAGTCCAGACACTGTTCTTAAAGGATCAGAATAGGGCTTGTAACCAGCTGGCTCTTAGTCCTGCCTGCCCATGAAGGTTATTTATAAGTTTGATATTTTTTAAAAGATCTTTTTCTACCTAGTGTGCATTATTATCTAAAGATAATATGCTACTTTTATTAGTGCATAAATCCCTCCACTTTCAGCTGTAAGGAGATCAAGAACTCTGTTTCTGAAGGACAGTTTTATTTATTTGTTTATTTTTGAGACAGGGTCTCACTATGCAGTTGAGGAGGGTACCCCAGGCTCGCTCTGAATTCTTGATGATCTTCCTGCCTCACCCTCTCAAGGGCTGAAATTATAGACATGCACCACCATGCTGGGATTAAAGGACCGTTTTAGCCAAGATATCTAAAGACTCTTGCTAAACTTAGATAGCTGCTGCCACTGTAGCTCTCTAGCCTACTAAACCATAATAGTGGTCAACGGTAGATATAGTAGGCAACTATAGTAGCAGGGAATACTGTAGTAACTTGAGCCCACTTTCTATATATAGGTTATAGGACTACATTTTAAAATATCTTTTGGTTATACTTTTCTGCTGGGTATTTAAGACCAAGTTAAAGTGAGACCTATGTTTGTCATAATTAACCTCTTGTTATCTATCTATCTAATGAGGGTCAGTTAAGGCTCCTAAGAGGTTACTTAGGGACCATGTAGCTCCTGAGAGAGGAGCTAAGACCCGTCAGGATGAGACACAGTCTTGCTTGGTCATGTGGCTTCCTATGGAAGCATTAGAGAAATTTCCTTGGCAACTCTCCTTTTGAGCACACTGTACATTGGTTGACTCTCATCCTCTGGAGTCTAACAATTTCTTGAGTGACTCCTCGGAGTTGTAGAATCCTGTAGAGACGTCCTCTCATGTCCTGAGTCCTTGTTGATGTTGAGAGTCAGGACCAACATATTAGCTGTCGTCTTAACCTAGTTGTCATTTTCTAAACCTCAGTCATTGAGTACACAGGAGATCAGTTACTCTAGTTTGCAGTGGGAGTAGTAGGTTCAACTATCATAATCTTATCTGGATATCAAGCACATGGAAATGTAAAGTATAACCAGAGAATTGCTATTTCTTTACCAATCATAGTTGTCTTAGAAGTTGAATTCTTGGGGCCGGGGATATATCTCAGTGGCATAAGTGCCTGCCTGGCAAATGCAAGGTCCTGAGTTCAATGCACAGTAAAAAAAAAGTTGAATTTTTGTAGAATGTTAATAGATAACAATTATAAAATTTTACAGAGAAAAATTGGCAACAAGGTCAAAATAATACTTTAGTATAACAGTCATGATGACACTATTATATTTAAACCATTAAGTTTTATTATCTTTGAAATACATTTACATTTTCATTTAGTATAAAATGACTTTTAATCAGTTGCCATGATCTAATTATAAAGTCTTAAATGATATAAAGAAATTTTATCTAAATTTGTTATTTTTTAACTAATTTTTTTTTTAAATTTTAAAAGCAAACAGGGCTGGGGATTTAGCTCAGCAGCATAAGCACCTGTCTTGCAAGCACAAGGCTGTGAGTTCAATCCCTAGTACAAAAACAAACAAAAATTAAAATGATACAGAACTTTCCAAAAAAGAAATATGAAATTAATACTAATTAATATATTGCATATGTTATCCTGAAAGTAGTTGTTTAGATTATAAGATTTAGGCATAAAAAATGATCAAACAAGCAGACAATGAAAACAAAGTGATTTTTTGATGAACACAGATTAGTAGTATAGTATAGTTTTCCTTTTTGGTTGGCCCTTTCTCTGGTTTTGGTATCAGAGTAATACTTGCCTTGAGGAATGTGTTAGGGAAAACTGCTTCCCTTTCAAGTTCATTAAAGAATTTGAGGAACATTGGCATTAAATCTTCCCCAAATTTCTTGTAGAATTCATCTGTGACCTGCGCTTTTCTTTGTTGGTAAGTTTTTTCTTATGTTTTCAATTTCAGTAACTGATACTAGGTTATTCAAAAAATTTTTAAATTACATATTGTCCTCTTAGAAATAGTTGTTCAAGTTACAAAATTAAAGCATACAAAGTAGATATTCAAACAGTGAGAGTGTAAACAGCTATGCATGCATGAGTCTCTACATGTATTTCTATCCTTTCTGTATTAGAGGGAAAAACAAAACATAGCAAGACAAAACAAAGCAAATTCCTATAAAAACATGAAACAAAAAAGTCATATAAAACCACAGTACAAGATGATCTATAATGATTACTGTGTTGTTTCTTATTATCTTCAATAGAATTGTCTATATCATCAGGCATAATTGAATATAGCAGTATAATTGAATATAGCAGTACATAACACTATTAGTAAAAATAAAACATTGTAGACAGTATAAAACTTCAAAGGCAGGTAATAAGCAAACCAGAGTGGATATTCTAGTGAATCTTGGCATCTTAAGTGCAGTTGCCTATACTCTCAGACTTGATATTATCAATCATAACAGCTTTGAATAAAGTCTATCAATACAAAATAGCACTCTAACAAACCAGATTCGATTACGATCAGTCATGGTAAAAGTGTAGGTTTTACAGAGCTTTAGATTAAGTTAATAGGAAATTAAGGATGATTACCATACTATATCCTGTTATTTTCAGGATTACAATCTGTGCCCTCAAATCTAGTATAGGTAGAATGACTGGAACAGAGTATAATACATCTAAGAAGAATAATGTGAGTAATGTGGGTTTTAAATCCTGGTGCTTATTAAGGTTATCTATGTTAGTATATCAAGGCCATCTATGTTAGAGATTCTAGCCATCCTTCTCTGCCTCATTTCTGCTATGCTATTTTTCTGCCTTTGTTTGTCTACTTTTCCTTCATTCTACTGCCTGCCCCACTCACTGAAGCCTTTCTGCCACTGTTCCTAAAATCCTGGTATTTTCTCTCTCTCGAATGTCCTTCAGTATTCTCTGTAGGGTTGGATTGGTAGTCACAAACTCCCCCAGTTCCTCTTTGTCATTAAGCATCTTGTTTCTCCATTAATTTCTAGTGACAGTTTTGCAGGGTACATCAATTTGGGCTGGAGGTTATTTTCTTTCAGGGCTTGGAATACTTCACTCCAAGCTCTTCTTGATCTGATGGTCTGTGTCAAGAAGTCTGCTGTGATCTTGATGGGCTTTCCTTTATAAGCAATCTGTTTCTTTTCTCTGACAGCTTTTAATATTCTGTTTTTATATTGAATTTCTGGTATCTTGATTATTATATGTCTGGGTGTAGATCTGTTTTGGTTGTAGGTGGCTGGAGTACTGTATGCCTCACATAACTGAATGTCATTTTCTTTTCCCATGCTTGGGAAATTTTCCTTAATTATTTCCATGAATAACCTTTGTAATTCACCTGTATGTATTCTTGCTTCTTCGTTCACATTTCTTATTCTTAAATTGTAGATTCTCTTGTCATCTTCTAGCCTTTGTATTGTTACTGCCTGTTTTCTTGTTATTTTTCAGAGATCTTTCCTTTCATGATCACATTGCAAACTTGTCTTCAAGTTTTGATAGTCTATCCTTAGTTTCTTTTAAGGAGTTTTGCCAGCTTTCAATGGAGTTTTTAATTTCCTGGCAGTCTCTTTGAATCTGCTTCATGTATTCTATATTTTCTTTATATTCTTTATTGAATGTTTCTCTCCTTTTTTTGTGTTCCTCCCTTCTTCCATCTGTATCTTCCTGAGAGATGCTTAGCATTTCTTTTATTACTCTATTCATATCTTGCTTTACCTGATTTAATATTTCAGTTTTGACCTCATCTACAAAGTCTTGAAGATATCTCTTAATGTCCATTGAAGCCATGTCTGATGTGTGTTTGCCGCCCTCAGTCTCCCTTGTTTTTCCCTCTCCTGGATCAGGGCTCTCAGGGTTCTGGGCCAGGGGCCTCCTCTTGCCTCTGTCTCCTGTCATGGTCCTGGCCTCCTCTACACAGGCATACAGTGCAGGTCCCAGCCCCCTTCCCTATCAGCCATGGTTCCTCCAAAATACGCTGGTGAGGGACCTCCACCCTCTCCTGCCTGCTCTTGTCACTAAGATGTAAGCAGGGGCTGCATATGCCTGCCCCTCCCCACTGGGACAGCCAAACTTTAGGGGTCTTCACCAGGTTAGTGTGTGCTAGGCACAGGGAATCGATTTGGGACAGCTCATTGGGTCCCGGCCAGGGGCACCACCCAGTCCAAGCAAATCCCACTCTGGGGAGGAAACAACCAACTGAAATCACTGTTGCTCCCAGTTCAGGCTCCTCCTGCCCGACTCCAACATGTTGCCCATTTGGTCGTGCCCTTCCCAAGGGTGGGGTCTCATTCCCAGCACTGACCATAGACCAATGAAGGTCTGTTTGCCGGCTCTGCTCTCCATTTGGCTCACCAACTCCCTACTTGAGCACTGCTGTGGCTCCTGTGAGTGGCAACGGGAATGAGTTTGGGTGGCTCTGCTGGCTGGCATGAATTCAAGCTGGCACAAATCAGGCTGGTGCAAACTTGGTGGGTCGCAGTGAAAATGCTGTGTCCTGTAATTTTAGCTGTTCCAGTTGTAGTCCCGACATGTTTGATGAGCTTTTTTACGTTTTAATTTCTTCCTGTGTCAAGAGGATCCATCTCTCTCTATCTGGATCTCTCCAGTATGTTTTATTGTGGCATATGAGTTGTTTCTCCCAGGAGACTCTGTGGTTATTCAAAATTTTTACATCTTCTTGATTCAGCTTTGAAAATTTATACATTTCTAGAAATATGTCCATTTTTTTGGTGTTTTCCAGCCGCATGAGATTTTTGAAATGGTATTGATAGCCCTCTGAATTTCCACAGGATCTATAGTAATTTCACCCTTTTTATTGCTCATTGCATGAATTTGGGATTTTTTCCTTTTCTTAATAAGGTTGGTGTCTTAGTTACTTTTCACTTGTTGCTGAGACAAAATACCTGACACCCAAAGTTAGGGAAGGAACCTATAAGTGAGACCTATGTTTCTTATAAACCTATAAATGAGACCTATGTTTGTCATAATTAACCTCTTGTTATCTATCTATCTATCTATCTATCTAATGAGGGTCAGTTAAGGCTCCTAAGAGGTTACTTTGGGACCATGTAGAGAGGGTCCATACTCAGTTGGCTCCAAGGTAGTGTGGCATGGCAGGTCAGTCCTTCATGACTGCTGCAAACAGCAAAAGTGAAAGCAAAAGTAAAATAGAGAGGCATACCTTCTTCTTGCCATTACATCATATCCTGGCTCCACCCTTGGGTGGGTGAAATGCATCACCAATCCAAGCACTAGACAATGAACCAATCACAAATACTAGATTTGGTCACATCCATAATTGAATGAGGCTTGGGGGCCACTGATATAAACCATGACATTCCACCCCTTGCCCCCAAAGACTCATGCACAACCTTTATATAAAAGACATTTGGTCCATCTCCAAGAGTTGCCACAATCCTAACAGTTTTAGCATTGCTGAAAAGTCCAAGTCTCCTCAAGATCTATGGCAAACTCTTAACTACAAATAAAACAAGGCTGAACATTTCTAAAACATAAAGGTACAAGATAAACATTACTATTCCAAAAGTTACAAACAAGGGAATACAAAGCATTGGAAACAAAGCAAGTCCAACATCCAGCAGAGTGAACATTAAGTCCTAGAGTTCCATGCTCAGCATTTGAAGCAATCTGGTTGCAAGCCACAAAAGGCTTGGATGATCCCACCCCCATGGCACTTCCAGGGATTTCAGCTCCTACAGCTTCTCTCTTAAGCCCTCTCTGCTCAGTTTTTGCAGCTTTCCTTGGATGATCCAAGTTCCTGGCTTTTCCAAACTTCTGGGGTCTCCACTGCACCTTTGGCTTCACCCTTACATCTTTACATATTACTCTCTCAGGGGCATGCTGCTTGACCTGCCAGGCCTTTTGCAATCGAGGTGGAAACCACCTTATCCTCAGAATTTGTGCATTTTCCTTGCACTTAAAATCAGTGCCATGTGGATACCGCCAAGGTCTGCTACCAGCTGGAGCAGTAGCCAGGCTTTCCTTTCTCTTGTCTGTAGTGGTCAAGTGCCTGGATTGCTGAGGTTTCTGAACCTGATTGTGAGGAACATATTCTCTATGTTGTCCCCATTCTGGAACCTGGTGTGGTTGCTGCCATTTTGGAACTTCATGTGGCTGCCACCATTTTGGAACCGTGTGTGGCCTCTTCCACCATTCTGGAACATGGTGCCCTGCAACTTTCTCCTCTGAGCAAAGTCTTTCACTTTTGCAGCTTTGAGGCTGCAAAGCATGGAGACCCCCTGCTTCCTGGGATGCCTCCTGTCCATCTTTTTTATTTCTCTGTTCCTTCCCAGCAATTGAAGTTTTGGCTATATCTTTACAATCTACAGCTTTACTGGAATTTTCTTTCTGGGCAAACTCACAGCATTTTAAATCATTATGCTGGACTCTTTGCTCTTGATTTGCAACATGTATCTGGCTAAAAGCTCCCCAACAATAGAGATGCCACTGACTCGATATTTGACTGCCTTGAAATTTCTTTTGCCAGATTAATCAGTCCATTGTCCTTAATCTCCACCTCAGGCAAAATCTCTGGACACAAGCAAAATGCAGACAAACTTTCTGCCAAGCCATGACACACATCATGTGGGGTCTAACAACCAATTCAGTCCTTCTTCCCAGCAGAAACCTCCCAAATCTGGTCTTTAATGGTAAGCTTTTTTATCTGCCTTTTGATCTCCTGAGCTCCGACCAGACTCTCCTCTGCAGAACAGCCTAAGGTGTTCCAGCTCTATGAATTCAGGTGACAGTTCTAAACCTTTTCAAACTCTGTCTACAAGCCATATCCAAAGGTTCTCAAACCACATGGTCAGGTATAGTCACAGGAACAACCCCACTCCTTTGGCATCAAATTCTGTCTTAGTTACTTTTTACTTATTGCTGAGGCAAAATACCTGACACCCAAAATGAAGGAAGGAAAAGCTTATTTCTCACAGGTTGGAAGTTTCAGTCCATACTCAGCTGGCTCTGAGGCAGTGTGGCATGATGGGACTGCCCTTTATGGCTGCTGCAAATAGCAAAAGTGAAAGCAAAAGCAAAAGAGAGAGACACATCTTCTTCCTGCCATTATATCATATCCTGGCTCCACCCTTGGGCGGGTGGAACACTCACACCAACAATCCAAGCACTAGACAGTGAACCAATCACAAATGCTAGATTTGTTTGCAACCATAATTGCATGAGGCTTGGGGGCCATTGACATAAACCATGACAGTTGGCTAGGGGTTTATCAATTTTGTTTATTCTTTCAAAAACCAACTCTTGGATTCATTAATTCTTTGTATTGTTATCTTAGTGTCTACTGCATAAATTACTGCTCTGATCTTTATAATTTCCTCCTTTGTATGAGCTTTGGTCTCGACTTGCTCTTCTTTTTCTAGAAGCTAGAGGTGTAGCATTAGGTTATTTGTACTTTATTTTTTTGATTTGAGATTTCATTACTATGTATTTCTCTCTTAGGATCACTTTCATTGTGTCCCACAGATTCCTGTATGTTGCATCAACTTTACCATTTCTTTGTAGATACTGTTTAATTTAATTTTTTCTTTAATTTCATCTATGACCCATTGGTTGTTCTGGAGGGTGTAATTTAATTTCCATGTGTTTGTGGAGTTTTTGAAGTTTCTTTTGCCATTATTTTCCACTTTCAGTGCACTATGGTCAGATAATTTGCATGAGTTAATTTCAATTCCTTTCCATCTACTTATGCATGTTCTATGAGCTAATATATGGTCTATTTTAGAGAACTTCCCATGTACAGCTGAAAATAATGTGTATTCTGATGCTGTTGAGTGGAATACTCAGTAAACATCTAAGCCCATTAGTTTACAGAGTTGATTCTGTTATTTCTTTTCTGACTTTTTGTCTAGTTGATCTATTTCTTTGTGTCAATGGGGTATTAAGATTCCCTGTTAAAATTGTGTTATTGCATATTATATTTTTCATGTCTATTAGTATTGATTTGGTATAGTTGGGTGCCCCCATATTTGGTGCATATATATTTATGATTGTTTTCTTTCTTCTTGATTTTTTTCCTGTAATGAGTAGGTCATGACTGTCTTTATCTCTTTTGATCATTTTTGGTTTGAAGTTCACATCATCTGCAAATAGAATAATTACCTCTGCTTTTTTCTGGACTCCTGTCATATGGAACATTGTTTTTTATCCTTTGAATTTCAGTCTATGAGTTTATTTTTGCATTAGATATGTTTTGTGTATACAGCATATTGTTGGATCTTGTTTCTTGATCAATTCTGCCAATCTATTTCTTGTAATTGGTGAATTGAGCTCATTTATACTGATGATTATTACTGATATGTACTGGTTTATTTTTGTCATGTTGTTTTCCTGTTGTTGGTTTCCTGTTTTTACTCCTTGTTTAATTGCTTGCCCTGGCTGGTGGTTTCCTTCTGTTGTTGTCCTAAGAACTGTGGTCCTTTTTTTCTGTATCTAGAATATCTTTCAGTATTTTTTCTAGGGTTGGTTTGGTGGCCATGAGTTTTCTTTAGTTTTCATTTGTCATGGAAGTATCTTATTTCTCCATTAATTTTGAGGGATAGTTTTGCAGGGTACTTCAATTTAGGTTTCAAGTTGTTTTCTTTCAGGCCTTAAAATACTTCAAGCTCTTCTTGACTTGAGAGTTTATGTTGAGAAGTTGGCCATGATTCTAATGGGCATTCCTTGATAGGTGATCTGTTTCTTTTCTCTAATAGTTTTTAGTATTCTGCTTTTATGCTGAATTCTGTGATCTGATTATTGTAAGGTCTGATTATTATGTATCTGGATGTAGATTTATTTTGGTTATGGCTGTTTGGAGTTCTATGTATCTCACTTATCTGTATAACAGATTCTTTTCCCATGCTTGGGAATTTTTCTGCTATTACATCTTTTTTTTCCCCAAAAAATCCATTTTATTTCAAAGATAAAAAGGAAAGAAAAGTAGAAGAAAAAAAAACTACAACAAAATTTCAAAACACATCAATCAGAGGGCAACAATGGTACATACATTGCCCATTTTCATCCCCAAATTGTTCACCCAAAGCACAAGACGTCTGCCTTCAACAGTTCAAGCAATACCAGCATAAATCTTTCTCTTTATTGAACTCAGAGAAATCAATAGTCTGACTATCTTAACTATTTCTTTTATATATGTATACATACACACATACATATATATTGTTTCAGCTTCTCACATTAATGAAGCAAGGTACATCATACACGTGTGTGTCTTATTTCACTAATGAGTATGTTCTCAAATTGTATCCATTTATCTATAAAAGTCTCTAGTTTATCCTTCTTTATGTTGATTAGTACTCCATTGTATAAAAATGCTACATGTTTCTTATCCATTCTTCAGTTGATGGGCATTTAGGTTGTTTCCAAGATCTGACTATTACAAATTGTGCTGCTATAACATGGGTTTACATATATCACTGTACTCCTTAAATTCTTTTGGGAAGATAACCAGTAGGGGAATAGCTGGGTTGAATGAGATCTTTAGTCCTAATTTTTTGAGGAATCTCCACACTAATTTCCACAGTGGTTTCACCAGTCTGCATTCCCACCAACAGCAGAGAAGTGTTCATTTTTCCCAACAGTCCCTCCAGCATTTGTTATTGGTTGATTTCTTGATAATAGCAATTCTTTCTGGGGTGAGGTGAAATCTTAGTATTGTTTTAATTTGCATCTCTGGAATGATCAGTAATGTTGAACATTTTTTCACGTATTTATTTGCTGTTTGTATTTCTTCATATGAGAGGTGTGTATTCATCTCACATATCTGCTATTACTTCTGAAAATAGTTTTTCTTATGTCATTTGCATTGACCACTGCATTTTCATTGACACCTGTTGGTCTTTTATTGTTTTTCTTTATATCGTCTTAGAGCTGTTGAATTGTTATTTCATGGTCCCTTGTTGTTTTTAAGAGTTCTTTCCTTTTGTAATTGCTAGCTGTGATTTCCTCTTCAAGGTCTCAAGGTCTATGTTCAGTTTTAAGTGGTTTTTCTGGCTTTCAATGGAATTTGTAATTTCTTGGGTATCTCTTTGAATTTGTTTCATTTATTCTGTTTTTTCCCCCTACTTTGTTCATTCAAGATTTCCATCATTTCCCCATGCGCTACACTTTTTTTTTTAATTTGGTACTGGGGATCGAACTCATGACCTTGCGCTTGCCAGGCAGGCACTTATGCTGCTGAACCAAATCTAGTCTGATGTTTTCATGTGTGTGAGCTTTTTTTTTTTTTTTTTTTTTTTTTTGGGGTTTGAACTCATGACCTGGTGCTTGCAGGCATGTGCTTACATCACTGAGCTAAACTCCTGGCCTGTACTTTTTTTTTTTTTTTAAATCTATGTCTTCTCTAGCTATGCTGAGCAACTCCATTAAGGTTGTCATTTCTTTATTTACCTGAGAGATTATTTGATTTGATTTCTTTTCTAGCCTCATGGATTTCTTTACTTCATTTGCTATCTTTTCAGAAATTTCATGTATGTGACTTCCAGTGTCTTCTAATTCTGTGTCTCCTGTAATTGTTCCATTTGGGCTATGGGTTTGAGATTGCATTTTGCTTTTTCATTTGGTTATTTTCACCTTTTGGTTAATATTTTGATCTTTTCAATCCCACTAGTCTTGACTGTTTGTCATGTGTGTCTTAGGGTCCTATTGTGTGACTGATGTTCACCCAGTTGCTGGGTCCTGCAGTGTATGGGAGGGGCCAATCACTTGAATTCCTCCTGCTAGGTCACTTCAGTTAGTTGTAGGTTCTTCCTAGGCTGACTAGCCTAGGAGTATTGATGTGAACCAACCCCCAGCTCATATTGTTGCTACAGTTTCAGACTGTTCCAGGTTGCCAGACACACCTATCCATGGCGTGTGCCCCAACTGAGACCCTACTGTGTCACTGGGGGTCTCACAGCCCAGCCAGATTCCTCCAGATGGCAGAGACCTCATCAGCACACATGCCAGCCTGGCCAGGTTTCTTTGTATGGAATAAGGGCTCACTCGTGCTCTTGCCAGCCTGCTAAGGTCCTCCAGGTGGGTGGAGGGTTTGCCAAGGCTTTTGCTAACTCACTGAGGTCTCTGTTTGGGGGCTGGACTCACCATATTGTCACTTGCTACCAAGATCCTCTGGTGGGAAGTTTTTACTGAGGCTCTTTCCAGCCCTCCAAGGTGCTGCAGGTGGCAGAAGGGATCAGTGATATGCCCATGGGCTACTGAGATCTTTTGGGTGCAGGGGAGGGGTGATGAGGGTCCCCTTGCTGCTGAGGTCTTCTAGGTGTCAGGGAGGAGTGGCTAATGATCCCATTGGCTGCTGAAGTCTTTCTAGTGTGGGGGAGGGGTGTCCAAGTCTCCCATTGGGCTGAGTTCTTTGGGTGTGAATAGGGATGGCTGAACGGCTGTTGTAGTCTGAAATTTCAGGTTCAGGGGAGGGTCAACCTAGGCTCTGCTTGGCTGCTGAGATCTTTTGGGTGTGGGGGAGGGGCCTCAATTGTTATCTTTTAATAGGGTGCCATTTAAGTAGAATGTTCTTATTTAGTGATGTAGTTCATAGATTATTAATGTACAATGTTTAATTTTCATAGTGATTTCCTCAGCTGCATAGTATTGGGTATCTCTAACTGTTACAACAGAATTACATAACAATCACAAGCATAAGTCTTGAAAAAGTATTCATATTATCTGGCTGGATGTTTCCTGCTGGATTGGCATGCATACTTACACTCTCTTACTTCTAAGTGATCAACTTTTTGGCTTCTAGAAATGAGTAAGAACCTGATACCTTTTGTGGTTGACTTATTTCTATTTATCTTTTTTTTTTTTTTGTGGTACTGGTAATCTACCTCAGGACCTCATGCTTGCCAGGCAAGTGTTATGCTGCTGAGCTATATCCTTGGCCCAGCTGACTTATTTCTAACATAATGTTCTGGAATTCCATTCATTTTGGCACAAAGTATAGGATTAAATTTTTTACTTTTTATTTATCAATTGAAAAGTATACAAGTATTTTAAAAATATAACAAATATAAGTTGAATATAAAAACACAAATTAAATAGAAAATTATGCAGAGGCACACTAGTATAGCACTGACTCAACAAAGCATGTTGAAACCATATATATTTTTAAAAATTTTATTTAAAGAGAAAAAAAGAAAAACAGAAAAAGGGGTAGAAACAATACAGAATTTCAGAAAAAAAATAAGCAGTAAGAAATCACTAATTGTGTTGGGGATTTAGCTCAGCGGCATAAGCTCCTGCCTGGCAAGTGTGAGGTCGTGAGTTCAATCCCTGGTACAAAAAGAAAAAAAAAAAAAAGAAATCACTAGTTGATAAATTACATATTGTCTTCTTAGACATAGTTGTTAAAGTTACAAAATTAAAGCATACAAAGTGGACATTCAAACAGTGAGACTGCAAAGAGGTTCAATGATCCAGTAACAACTTAGCAACATGGTTATCAGTCCTACACACTCAAACATACATGTAGCCATATCCTCTAGAGCACTTTCTTTTCTTTTTTCTTTTTAAGTCCATTATCTGTTTAGTTATATCCTGTTTCAGGTTGCTCAGTACCTTACTGACTTGTTTTGTTGTTGTTACATACTTTTTAATCACCTTATATAATTCTGTTGCCTTGTTTTTGAGTTTCTCCTCATCCATGCCCCATGGATCAGCTTTGGTGGAGTTGGGAGTTTTTTTTGGAGGTATTTTGTTACTTTGTTATCTACTTTTTTTCTGAAGGTAGCAAAATACAGCAGAACAAGACAGAACAAACCCATGCGACCACATTGCAGTAAAATGACCACAGAACCTCAGAGCAGGTCACCAGGACACGAGCAATGGGCTCAATAATACATCCTATTCTGTTCACATTAGCTGTCCTTTCAATCAGGTAGAGGAAAATGGAGGGAAATATCGAACTTATAAAAACAAAATATTCAATAGAGCAGTACCATTAATCAAAACTGAGCAAAACAGTGATAAAAATATTTGCCTTCAAAGAGATGGTAGAAGGAAATCCCCCTTACTTGCCACACTGCACACATTCATCCTCCCAAGAGATACTCAGACCGCCGGTGCCAACTTGCTAACTGGGGGTGGGGGGATGGATCAATGTCTGATCCTTAGCCCGCTCACTGGCAGTCCCCCAGCTGCTTACCAGGATGGCCAGTAGGCTGCCTGTTCCCCCAGCACCCAAAGTTCCAACATGATGCAGAGCTCAGGAATCGCTGATAATTCTCGCCCTGATGAGCTGGCAGCTTGCTAGGCCCCCAGCTGCTTACCAGGGTGGCGAGTAGGCCACCTGTTCTCCCAGCACCCAAAGTTCCTATGTGGAAACCATATTAACTTGACACTACTCAATTTGCATTCAAAGTAAACAAGGAAGGGCCAGGGACATAGCTCAGTGGCACAACTACCTGCCTGGTAAGCACAAGGTTGTGAGTTCGATCCCTGGTACCAAAAAAAGAAAACAGAACTCAAAACAAAACAAAACAAAAAACAAAGTAAACAAGGATTACAATGATTATATAATGATGTAAGACATAGTTTTCTAGCAAGAACTAATAATTCTTTATGCAGTGGACCTTCAAGTTATAACTTGTATGACATATGAACAGCTTGGAAATTTTAGGTTTAACTTATGACTAAAGTCTTGAGTTAGGACCCAAATGCTGGCTGCTAGTGTGGTCGTAAACAAAGTCTTATGATGCCAGAAAAGCATGTGTAAGCAATGTAAGCATTGGTCTAAGCCCAGATGCATGTGTTTGTGGACATGATTTCAGTCAGTGCTTTACATAGTCACATAACAGTGTTAAAGAAAAGATAGAAACAGACAACCTTAGACCAGTTTCTAGCCTTGAAAATGTTGAGACTTAGCCTGAAGCAGGTCCTAGTGGGCTCCGGGCCCTCCCAAGGAGAGAAAGTCACCAGAGAAAAAGATTCCTGATGTTCATACAGAAGAGGACTCTCGTTCCAAACAGTAACCACCTTCCATTCCATCTTCCTTTCCTGTGAGCCAAAGGGTGTCAATTGAGTGTTGAGCAGAGTATGAAATTTTTGTTTCTGGTAAATTGGGCACGTTTTATAACTTTTTTGGTAACTATGAAAATTATTGGTGTTTCTGGTAAGTTGTGCTCATTACACAATCTCTTTTTATCATGCAAAGGTTAGATTTTGGTGCCAGGTATAGTGGAGGTGAAGGGAGAGCAGAGAGACCACCTGGGCAGGCTCTGAGAAACAAGGATGTTTATTTCACTTGGTTGTGAGTGGGGAGTCCAAAAAGAGAGTTAGTGCTCAGTGAGGGGAGAACAAAGGTTTTAAAGGGGAGAGAAAGGGTTGCTGTCTCGTGCAGTCTGGGGGAATAAGAGAGTGTGGTCATGCTTCTTGTACTGGGTGGTGCAGATAAAATCAGTTTCCCTGGAACCCGGGAGTTGTGATATGGTGTCATTCTTTGTTCTTATTTGAGCTTCCTTCCTTCCTTCCCTTCTTTTTTTCTTTCTTTCTTTCTTTTTTTTTTTTTTTGATATGGGGTCTTGCTATGTAGCCCAGGCTGGCCTTGAACTCACAGCAACACTCCTGAATCAGCTTCCCAAGTGTTAGGATTACAGGCATGGACCACCATGCCTGGATTCTTTGAGGTTTCCTGTTGTGTTTGTCAGGAATAGCTTCAACCACCAAGCATGAGACATTTGACCTGTGCATTTTTCTGTTGCTCTGTTTTGACCTGCATTATACTTTTTGGTGGCATGGACTGTCCTGAGCACAACTTCCTAGCATCTTCAATAAATGTAGCTGCTTACTACTAATAATAGGTGTACACTTGGCAATTCTTTCTTGGTTGTATGGAAGAATTTGAACTACCATTGACACGCTGCACTGTAACCATCCAATCTGGACAATTTAGCAAGACCCTGTCTCAAAATGAAAACAAATGGGAATGTGGCTCAGTGGTACAGTACCCTAGGTTCAATTCCTAGTACAACTGTTGTGAGAAAATTCCCAAGCCAAGTCAAACTGAAAGCAAGACTCTTTGAACTGAGGAGATAAGAAGGCAGTGTTTAATCTTTACGCCAGGGGACTATTGAATCTTCATGTCAGCAGAATGTAGCAGGATAATTCCACAAAGGCAATAGTGCTGAATTTACAGATCTTAGTTTATGTAGAATTTAGGAGTGGGAGGTACAAAACAAGTGACAAAACGTTACATGCATTGAGTCATATACTGACAGTCAGGCTAGTCTTGAACTGATTTGTTGAAACAAATAAATTGTTTATTGTTAGGTTTTCAGGTGCAACAGAGAAGCAAAAAGAAAGAAAAAGAATACCTTTACTGAGGACATGGAGAGGAGCTCACAACTCGTGGGGTCGGGTTTTCTCATCTGCCAGATACAGAGGGGGCTGAGAGTTATGTGACCTCTGACTGGAAGAGGCAGGCACTGATGACAAGGGAAAACTGATCAGAATTCTCTGTGTGTGTGTGTGTGTGTGTGTGTGTGTGTGTGTGTGTGTGTGTGTGTGAAAGGAAGGAAGAAGCTGTAATCAGGGATGAGGGGGAAGGAGGAGGAAATAGTCATCAGGGTAAGTGTTGCTTTTGCTTTGGCCTTCCACTGTTAGACCACCACCATCATGTCCAGTAATTTCTACTAGGGCAGAAACCTTTCATTTATCATAATATAGAAACATTCCAAGAACAAGGGAAAAGGGCCCTTACAGAGTGAGCATGGTTAAAGGCATTACCATAATACAGAAACAGTCTGGGTAGGGGTCCCTTTCAAGGTGTCCTTGACTAGCCCAAGGTGCCTTAAGGTACAATTACTCTGACTCCATGTTCATCAGAGATTTGCAGTTGGGCTTTAAACACTGTCAAGGTCAGTTGAATTCTGTAGATACAGCAGGACAGAAACTTGGTCAGGGATCTCTAATTGATCATAAATACCTGTAAGTTTGCTATTTTATAAGTGTGTTCTTACATTACAATTGTGCCCCAAAACAACATCAGCAACAACGGCAACAGCAAACTACTGTGTTACCTTGATGTGCACTGTCAACTCTCTCAATCCAAAGAGAAATCTGTTTACTGAACTATTCCTCTTCTTCGTTAGGTCTTAAAATGGAATGTTTCTCTCTATCCTTGAAAGACAGGCTTATTTTAGAGGCTTCCTGCCCAACTTTTTATTTTGCTGCTCGGTGCAGTCTAAGAACTTGGCAAATGCCTGGAAAGAAGTGAGAATCCAAACCGGATACTGAGATTTGATCCTTTTATCTACTTTTTCTGGAATATAGGCCACATGAATCCTGACTTTCATCCCATCACAAAGTTCAATTTGCTAACTTCAGTTTGCTGATTCTTTGGCTCGCAGTGGGGACTCTGCCCAGGCCTCTCCACTCCTGGTCTTTCAGACTACTTCATGCTATTAATGGCCAGATGCTCACAGGCAAAAAATTACTTTGGTTTACAACTCCAGTTCATCTCTTTTTAATATTTTGCCTTCTCAAATCCTAGTTGCCTAGGCAGACCTCTGAAGATATACAAATTAATTTTTAAAAATCTTATTTCCTTTCTAATCTGCTTTTCACAAGAACACAAGTCTTCCATAAATCATTTTATCATAGCTAGGAGATGAAAAATTAGTTTGTGGTTTACGTGATGCATATATCCTTACGTCTCTTTGATACAGGGGAAAGAAACTTCCAGTCTACTAGATATTCACTACAACTTTGTGATCTATAAAATCAAAGGATGAATTTTAGGGACAATGAGGTTAAGAGCAGAATATGTTTATTGAGAGAAAGAAAGCTTCTTTCTGAGAGACAGAAGTGGTCTTGAGTGGGTTACCAAAGACCCTGTCATTTCAAGAGATTTTTAAAAAGCAAAACTATGAGGCGAGGTGAGTTCAAGTTGGGGAGAAATGGGAACTCTCAAGGTGGGCATGCAGTGGGACACAATTATGGTCAACCAATAAGATTACAAGTATTTAATTGCTCAGGTAAGATTGATTAGATCAGAATACAACAAGAAGTGTGTCATGTGGCAAGTGGGAACAGGGCCTTTTCCTATTGGGGATTGGATTGGTGGCTCCTTTTGGCTTCCCCAAGGTGATGGATTCCTATATAGAGTATCAGTCCCTGACGTTTATCCTTAGGGTGTGGCTACATTTGTTTTGGTTTTTGTTCTGAGATCTGACTGACAGTGGGAGATGTTTGCTTTCCCCCACAGTGGCAAGCTATCTGGTCTTCTGTACAGGCCCCTTTAAGGGTCCAGCCCTGCCCGACTGTCATAATATTTCTATCTAACTTAGCTGCCTCTAAAATCTTGTACATCCTTCTCTGATGCAAAATATGTAATATACAATATATAATATGAAACAGTTAATTTCATATAAGCTCAAGTTATTTGTCTCTTGAAGGATGCATGTAGGAGTGTTTATTAGCTATAATAATAATAAGAAATATATAATGCCCAAACCAAAGACGTTTGGTTTGGGCATTATATATGTGTGCTTATTTTAAACAGATGGCTTTGTGGGTTTACAGTTTAAAGGAAATTAGCTATTTAGCTGGTTCATATGAAGCTGAGATGAAAGGAAACTGGTTAATCTGCATTTCTAAGTTTTTCCAAATTCAGTCTGGAGGTGAGGGTATAATTCTTCCGGGGAGGAAGGTCTTATCTCTCTTTTTGTTGTAGCTTTTATTTTTCTTGTAGCTAAGCTTGGCTTAGCTGCTTGAATGAGCTCTTAACACAGCTGTGCTGTTCTCTTTTATCTTACTCTATCTTTAGGCTCTTTTGACTGTAGACTTGTAATAACTAAATTACTATAACATGGATTAAGTACTATGTAACACACAGTCTCCTTTACATCTGTACTTTGATGTTTAGGAGCCAGATCAAATGCCACATGTTTAAAACAGAATTGTCTCCAGGACCCAAAAACTATTTCCCTTGTGTTTTTACTCATAGCAAATGCACTTATATTTATTCTGTTGCTTGGGCCCCAAATCTGCAAGTTTGTCATAATTTCTATTTGTGACAGTAACTTCGTCCCTTTCCTTCATCATTTCCTTTACATCTCAGCTCAAATACAATGTACCATGATGTTTTCCTAAACTAATATTTCCCGTCCTTGATGCTGTTTTATTTGTCCTCATTACCCTTAATAACATGCATAATAGGGATTGTAAGTAAATTATCAAGTTTGTTTATTTTATTTGTTTATCGTCTGTTTCCTTCTATGAAAATAGTTCCTTTAATGAAAGAAATCTGTCTCTGTGATTCACTTTAGAATCAACATAACCCAGCTTGTTATTGGTGCATATGATTTAATTTAATCTGATGGATGATGGAATGGATTAATAAATTCTAAAATGAGAATTACAAGTACTCTAAACACCATGGTTACTAATGACCATGGCTGACTCAGAAGAATTCCTGCTTGAGGTAAGAACAAATACAAATGAAAAACGTAGTGATGGAGGCAAGGTATAGGGAAGACACAGGGTGAAGCCCTCGTTAATTTTTGTTAAGAATTAATAAGACAGTTTTGTCCTCTGCAGCCAGATGCCAGGAGTTACAAGGTCAAAAGCAGCTAGACTCAGAAATAAGAAAGACAAAGAAAAAACAAAGAACAGAGGAAGATAACCTCAAGCAATCAGGAGGACAAGGACAGAGAACTCAAGACTGGTAAGTTCCTAGGTAATGTGATTAGTATAGAATTGCAAACTTCTTTTCCACTTAATATTTTAACCTAAACTAGCTGTCCACAAGGCCCTCACTTGTAATCTTCCTGTCCATCAAAGGACTAGGAAAAGTCCCTGGCTGAGACCTGCTTCCCCACTGGATCAATATTACCTAAGCAACTATACTTGTAATCTTATTTTATCTTATTTTTCTGGGTACTGGGTATCAAACTCACGACCTCACGCTGGCCAGGCAGACACTTGTGCCGCTGAGCTAAATCCCCCGCCCCTGCAATCTTATTAATTGTCCATAGTTTTGTCCCCTTTTATACCAGCCTTGTGATTTTGTACCCACCTCAAGATTTTGCTCTCTCAATCTTCCTTGAGAAGTAGGGTCCTCGGCCAACCACACAGGACTTCTTTTGTCTCTGTTAGACTGAAGCTTTCTTTTCCTCAGTAAATATAGCTTTCTTTCTCCCCATAAATGTTTCATGCTCTTAATCTCTGTTTTAAAAATCCATTCTTTGATTTTGGGAAACATAAACTTGGCTATACAGGCCAATTAGCAGATTGGGAATTATAGTATTTCCCTTATATTACTTGGGTTATTCAGAGGTCCAGTATCATCCCTACTTCATTCCTGTATCAGCATGACACAGCAGAGCGGTGGCTTGCTGTCCACCTCTGGATGTTACACTGTGGATGTACATGGTGTATGACACCCGCCCCCCCCACATTGCAAAAAGAGGCCTGGCTGGGCAAGGCAGCACACATTTGTAATTGTAGATACTAGGGAAGCTGAGGCAGGAGGATTGCAAGTTGGAGGCCAGCCTGGGCAGTTTAGCAAGACCATTTCAAAATAAAAAATAATTTAAAAAGCCTGGGAATGTAGCTCAGTGGTTGTGTTGGGGCACAACTATAATGCAAGAACACATTTATAAAAGAGCAAATGTAAGCTATTTCATGACACAAACTAGAAAGCAATTACAGGTTTCTGATCAAGTTTCTTCTCCTAAATTCAGTTGACCTTGACGATGCCTAAAGCCCAGCTACACCCCTCTGAGAAGCACTGAATCAGAGTAATCATGTGTATCTTAAGGCACCCTGGGCTACTCAAGGAATATTTCTATATTGTGACAAACAATTCTTTTTTCAACAAATCTGTTTAAGACTAGCCTCCCTGTCAGTATATGACTCAATGCATGTAACCAATTATGTAACATTTTGTCACTTGCTCTGTACCTCCCACTTCAAAATTCTGTATAAACTAAGCTGGGGGCCAGGGATGTAGCTCAGTGGCATCAGCACCTGCCTGGCAAGTACAAGGTCCTGAGTTTGATTCCCAGTACAAAAAACAAAAGAAAAACAAACAAAAAACAAAACTAAGTGCTCGGTAAATGTAGTGCTTTTGCCTTTGTGGAATTATCTTTTTTTTTTTTTTTTTTTTGGTACCAGGGATTGAACTCGTGACCTTGTGCTTGCCAGGCAGGCATTTATGCCACTGAGCTAAATCCCCAGCCCTGTGGAATTATCCTGCAACAGTCTGTTGGCATGAAGATTAAATGCTGCCTTCTGATCTCCTCAATGCAAGGAATCTTCCTTTTGGTTTGGTTTGGCTTGGAAATTTTTCTGCAACATTTCAGCACCTCTGGATTTAATGCCGAGAGAGAGAGAGAGAGAGAGAGAGAGAGAGAGAGAGAGAGAGAGAGAGAGAGAGAGAGAGAGAGAGAAAATGAATGAATTATGCCTTTTGAAAATAAGAGGAAAATTTCCCCCTTTTCCTTTCCTTTTTTTTTTTTTTCTGTCTTTGAGGCATGGTTTCATTATATAGTTCATACTGGCCTTGAACTCATAACATTCCTCCTGGCTCAGCCTCCTGAGTGCTGGGATTGTAGGTATATGAAAGGTTCTTGCCCTAGTATAAATTACTGTACAGTTATGGTGGTGGTCTAATGTGGTGGAAGGCCAAAGCAGGAATGCTAACCACTTCCTGCTGCTTCTTCAGCCCTAATTGCAACTCGCCTTCCTGTTTGCATGCACAGAGAATTCCAATTGGTTCCTTACATGTCATCAATATCTGCCCCATGCGCCACTTCAGTCAGAGGTCATATAACTCTCTGCCTCTCTGTATCTGGTCAAAGGAGATGGCCCGGCCGCCATGCTGACGTCCTCAATACTGTTTATTCTGTACTTTTGCTTCTTTATTGCACCAGAATACTCTCATGGTGTTCACTGAAAGGTTTCTGCCCTAGTATAAATTACTGGACTTTATGGTGGTGGTCTAACAAAGCAAAAGCAACACTTATCCTGAGGACCACTTCCTCCTGCTTCCCCTTTAGCCTTAATTACAACTTCCTCTTTCCTTTCCTGTGCACATGAAGAGAATTCCAATCAGTTCCTTGCACGTCATCAATGCCTGCTCCAAGTGCATGCTTCTGGTCAGAGGTCACCCCACCCCATATCCAGCTGAGGAGAAAACCCGCCCCTCCCATGAGTTGTGTACTCCTCTTCACGTCCTCCAGAAAGGCTGCTTTTTCTTTCCTTTTGCTTCTCTATTGTGCCCCAAAACCCTAACATACACCAGCATACCCAGCTCTCCATTGCTTTTTTCCCCCAATTTTAAAATTTATTTTAAAGAAGATAAAATAGAATAAAACCAATCAAAACAAACCAGTGTAAGAGATACAGGCCTAAAAACATTTTGAAATCAACAATAGTTACCATCATGCCTTTTGATGTCTTCAGAATAGCTGCAGATAACTTTGGACATAGTAAAAATCAAACAGAACAGAATAGAATAGAAATGATAAAAACAAAACAATGAAGAAAATAAAGTACTTTAAAATAAGCCTATAGTAAATCCAAAATGGCTACCATAATGTATCTTGCTATCTTTGAAATTGCTCCTGCCACCGGATTTGACAAAATCAAACCAACAAAACAATGGAAATGATATAGGACTTCAAAACAAGACCATAGGGAATCAACAATGGCTGCAACCCTCAGAAAGAGATCCTCCCAGATGCCACACGGTGTACCGCTATCCTCTGAACCTATGATCAGACCACTGGCCCTAGACCTGCAATGTTAGTGACACACCAAAGCACCACAGGCATCCAATTGCCTTTCACCTCCATAGCTATCATCACAGCCTGTTTCTGGTTGCTTACAGTGGGGGTGGGGTGGGCTGTGGGATGGTACTTGTTTGCCAGCCCGTGTGCCAGAAGGGGTTAGGGTCTGGCTGTTCCAGTCCAGTGGGGGTCCCATGCACGGTGCTGGTTCCCAGACTGGGTTTGCTTGCTGGTGTGTCCTTTGTTCTCTCTACCCCTGGTCTGTGAATGTCAGTGACTCCTCCTTTGCCTTTTTTAAAAGAGCATTTACTATTGGAGACCTGGCCTAGATCCTTAATCTCCCATAGAGTGTATGGCAAAGGCTTAAATAAATGAGATAAGTGGTATGATTTTAGGGCTCCAGGAGGATCCAAACCCTTCTGCAGAGTTTGAGACTATGGAGGCTAAGAAAGGAGATGCCTCTGTGCAGCCTGTATTTATTATTTTTTTCAAACAACACAGGAAACTGAACAGACCTTGGGAGTGGTTCAAGGACTTTGTAAGTAACAAATTATGTTAACAAGGGGTATCTTAGAGAAGATCTCCATGTTGCACTTCGCTACAGGGGTGAAACGCCTGCAGCTGCAGCCTTTATTTAGTTAATTGGAGTTGGAGCCAGGTGTCTGCAGCCATTATCTTGCCCTGGCCATGCAGCAGCCCTGCATGTGTGTTCAATTGCCAGTTTCAATGGCTCCCAACAATTTACTGCAGGAAACTCACTCTCTCCCTCCCTCCCTCCTCTCTCTCTCTCTCTCTTCTTCCCCCCTGCCTTGCTCTTTTCTCACTTGCCTCCACTACAACCCAGAGATTTCTTTCTCAAGGATCACAGGGGTACTATTCATCTTGATGTTTACACATCAACAAAACATTATAGGGCCCCCACCGTATTTTTCTGGGTATGCATGCATGAGCAGCTTGCTCCCACTTGTAAAACTACCCTCTATCATAAAGACAAAGGTTTATTTTTCCATTGCATAATGAACACAGATGGCCACCCGAATTACTAGATGAATAGGATGAACTATGTGTTATAAATGATGCTGTCAGGTTCTCTTACAGGAAGATTAATTAAGGGCTAATTATTCCTCATCTTGAGAACATGTATGTAATGGTGTTGTATCTAGGGATGAGAAACCCTGCCTGCATTCTCTGTGGGCAGGCAGCTGTGGGATTCATAAACTGAATGCCAATAAAAAGTGAGAGATATAAAGTTGAAGGAAAGGGAAGCATTTTAGTGTACACTTTATTGGAAAGGGGCAAAAAAGAGGGGAGATAGTTACTCTGATAAATCAGAGTAGCGAGCTCCAGAAAGATGGCCCTCCCCTACCTAGAATTTGTTACAATCTGATTGGCTATTGTAGGTCCTAGGGTTTCACTCCAGGTACCAAGTTTTATGTGAAAATTCCTACATGGGGCTTATTTGACTTTCCTTTGTCTTGTCAAGATTTTATCTCTAAAACTTTTGAATGCCTTACACACACGGCTGAGTTAGTTACTGCGGGGCTAGTGCACTAACATAGTGACCCTAGACTGACACTATATATATATATCTTATGTAGTATATACTAAGCCATATATACATATGGCTTTGTATACTAAGTAAGCGCTTTCTTTCACGTGGCTTCACCTTGTCTTCTTTGCATTTCATGGGAGGTGGGTGAGGGGAGCTGACCTTGGTGCCTAGCCCCTGGCTTCTCCTGTGTTCTGCCTGTTGCCTCCTCACTCATCTTGCGTTTTTTCCAGTGAAACCTTACTCGTTCTAGTCAAAATTAGCCAAAAAATCTTCCTGTGGCTCCATCCTATTATTTTCGTGCCTGTCTCTCTCTCCCCTTGCTATAGGGGAACGAAACTCCCATCCTGCTAGATGTCTGAAAGGCTGAGCTTGTGTTCTCTAAAATCAAGGAGTGAATTCTGGGATAAACAGAAGTTAAGAGTAGGAAGACTTCATTGAGAGAAAGAGTTTCTATCTAAAAGAATAGAAAGGGACCCAGAAAGTAGGTTGCCCATCAACCCTGCTTCTCAAGGGTGTTTATCGAACAAAGCCATGAGGTGAAGTGGGCTCAAGGTGTAATATTGATCCAATGGCAAGTCATAGGATGGGTGTGACATGGGTCAAAACTATGGCCAACTAATAATTATTCACCAACTACAGTTGCTAGGGTAATAATGATTAAATGGGGATCAAGTGGGGAAATAAATCATGTGGTGAGCACACATGGGCAGACAAGGACCTTTCTGGAAGGGTGAATTAAGGAGGTTTGGTCTTCCACTCCAAGTGATTGATGCCTGCTTAGAATGTCAATCACTGCTGTCCCTCCCTAGGGGAAGTATATGGGTGAGCAGTTCTTTATCTTGAAGCCTGGCCTTCAGTGAATGTGCCTCCAGCCACAGTTGTCTTCTGCATTGATCTCTTGAGGTTCTGGCCCTGTCTGACTGCCTACAATATTTCTACCAAACTCAGCCACCCTTTCTCTACAATAGATTGTCTCTTCTTGGTTATGAGATGTATTTCCACCTTCACAGTCTTCTAGTAGATTGACTGTGATGTGCATCATCTTGTCATATTCTGGTTCAGTAGTTTTTCCTTTTTACCTCCAACATGAAGTCTTTTTTTCCCCCAAGTACTGGGAATCAAACTCAGGACCTCACACTTGCCCATCAGGCATGGTGCTACTGGCCTTTATCCCCAGCCCAAGATGTCTTTTGGGTTGAAAGAAAGTTTTATTTTAAATTATACTTCCCCAACACTGATAATGGTAGAAGGAATAATTACTTGTGAGGTTACATGAATGCCAGACATATTCTAAACATGCTTACTTGTCCCTGAGACAATATTCCAAAGGGCAAGATAAGCCATACTCAGTGGAAATGAAGACTAATAATTAGCAATCTACATACATGAATTAGAACAGGTTTAGTTGTGTTCAATTTTTTCCCATCCTTTCATGCAGAAAAATATTAGAATTAGATATTTTTGATCAATAAATGTGATTACAGTATTTTATTTTTTCTTTTTCTTTTTTTATTTTTATTTTAAAGAGAATAAAAGAGAACAGAACAAAGCAAATCAGAACAGAACATTGTAAGCAACACAGCACTTCACAACAAGACAACTGGACATGAACAGTAGCTACCATAATGTCTCTTCTCCTGGAATAGTTGAGCATACTTTCATGCACAATAATATCAAGCCTAACAATATAGTATAAAACCATTCAAAAGAATGAAAGCATTACAGGACTTCAAAACCAAATAACAGGAAATGAACAATGGCTACACATAATAAAATCAAATAAAACACAACAGGATAGAACCAATCAAAATAGAAGAACAAAAGCATGGTAAGACTTCAAAATAAGATGATAGTAAATCAGCAATTAAAAATTTTAAAAAAGGAATTGTTGTTCAATTCCTACCTACTTCTTGCCTTTTTCTGAGATCTACAATTTTTCAGATACATATTTGCTAAACCCATGGAGTTAAAACTCAGGTTTCCAGGGGATTTCTCAAGTAGCTGTTGGTAGTTATTCAAGAGCTATATAAAGTTATTTTTTTGTTTTTGGTTTTTCTGTTTTGTTTGTTTTTTGTCTTTTCAAGACAGGGTCTCACTATGCAGTTCAGGCTGGCCTTGAGCTTACTTTGTAGCCCAGGCTGGTCTCAAATTTGCAATGATCCTCCTGCCTCAGCCTCCCAGGTGCTGCGATTACAGGCATGTACCACCACACCCGGTTGACAGCTATATAGTTTTTTTTTTTTGCGTTTTTTTTTCTGGGAGACAATATGCAAATTAGGAAAGGTTTAATCATAAACAATTGATATAAATTGAATGCTCTCATGTAGCTCTTCTAGGGGGAGAAAGAAAAAAGCCAGATGTGGAGTAGATTGTAAAATGGGTGCAATGGTCCGTACCTTCTTCTAGTATACCGTTTTAGAATGAGATTTTCTTAGCTTCTCCTATTATGAAAAAGCATATTTTTTTGTGGTTGTGCAAGGGATTAAACCTAAGGCCTTTTGCATGCTAAATTCCTCTTAGTTATTTTCTCATTGCTAAGACACACTATGTGATGTCCACCCCAGGTACACAAGACTGGGTCCAGCATGCCCATCCTTTACTTTTCTACTGTAAATTTGTACTTTAGCATAATAGCAGCCAGTTGTGTATTTCAGTGCCTTTACTTGAGGGATACAGGAAGCAATCTAGGTGTTTATCCTCTTGGTATTATTATAGGGCCTCCAAATGGTATAGGGGAAATATAACTACTATCCTACTAGATGTCCAGTGTCCCAAGTATGTGCTCCCCAAAACTGAAGAATGAATTCTGAGGAATGATGAAGGTTAAGAGCAGGAAATTTTATCGAGTTAGCTCCTGAGAGAGACAGGAGAGTACCTGGAAAATAGATTGCCACAGATTCCACTATCCAGGGGAGGCTTTATAGAGAAAAATCAAGAAGTGGGTAGGAAATTATGACCAACCAGTAGGATTACAAGTAAAGATGCTTGGGTAAATTCCAGCACTTGGGAGGCTGAGGCAGGAGGATCACTGTGAGTTAGAGGCCAGCCTGAGCTACCTAGTTCAAGGCCAGTCAGAACTACACAGTGAGACCCTGTCTCAAAAAACAAAAACAAAAACTAAATATGTGTGGTATAAATAATTTGATGGCTTTCAAAGAAAATAACTAGTACAAAGTATCACGGAGAAATCTTAGATGATTGGTACTGAAGCGGATAAGAGATTTTTTTTTTGTACTGGGAATCCATCTCAGTACCTTGTGCTTGCCAGGCAGGTGTTTGACAAGAGATCATTTATACCAGAGGAAAAACAAAGTGTTTATGCCCAGGCAACTATGCAAAAAAAAAAATTGTGGAGCACACTGATGAACTGACTGCTAGACGGGCAGGGACAGCAAAGACCTACTGTGACAACCAAACAAAGAAAGATGACAAGTGTGTTCTAGAAAAAAAGTATAGGAAAGCAATACATATGTGCTATCAGTGTAGTAGATACTATGCATGGAAAAGGTAGCCGTCATGTGTGAAGATTGCATTGGATGTGACAGTTGAAACACAGTTCATTTCTTTGGTAGACTTTTGTTTGTGCTTACAATGTAGTTCACATATGTTTTTATTTTTGATGTTATCTGCTAAATTTATATATACATATATTTTTTTTAAAGTAGTAAAATACCACAGAACAAGACGGAACAAAACCAATTGAGACAGTGTAGTGAAATTGGTACAGAACTTCATAGCAGGTTACCGGGATAATAGTAATAGGTACTACAGTATATCTCGTTTTCTTCACAATAGTTGTTACTTTCAATCAGGTATATCAGAATCAAAGGAAATACAGAACATTATAGAACTTACCAAAACAGAATATTGAATAGAGCAGTACCATTAATCAGAACAAAGCACTATAATGATAAAAATATTTGCCTTCAAAGAGATGGTAGAAGGAAACCCCCCTTATAGTCAACCTCACAAGAGATGCTCAGATCTCTAGCTCCCACTTGCTCACGGGGGTGGGGACGTGGGGGAGAGATGGATGTTTGAATCTCAATCTGCCCACACATAGGCTCACAGCCACTTACAAGGGTGGCGAGCTGGTTGTTTGCTTTCCCAGTAGCCTAAGTTTCAACATGGCTCAGATCTCAGGAGATGCTGATGGTTCTTGCCCTGGGGCGGCTGCGGCTTGCCGTGCCACAGCCACTTATCAGGGCAGCAAGCTGGCTGCTTGGTTTCCCAGTGCCCTAAGTTCCAACATGGCACAGATCTCCATCTGTTAAGTTTTGTAAGCAAGGAAACAATGGATGTGAAAATATTTATGTTTGTCCTAAACACAATTATAAATTTGATATTTCATTTTATTGATATTTTATTTCCCTATTAAGTGCATGTTGAACAATACAGAAGGAAGTTCCTGACAAAACAGGAATAGAGGTGACAAGACTGCTGCATAGAAAAGGAATACTAAGCACATGTGCTGTCATTGTAATCAAGATATATGCATTGAACATGCAGTTTTTTCAGAGCTGGGGATTTAGCTCAGCGGCATAAGTGCCTGTCTTGCAAGCACGTGGTCATGAGTTCAATCCCTGGTACTGATTTAAAAAAAAAAAAAGAACATGCAGTTGTCATGTGTGAAGTCTTCCTTGGGTTTGACAGTTGAAGCAAAGCTTATTTTTGTGTTAGAATTTTACTGGGATTTTCACTGTAGTTCATAGTGGAATTTCGCAGCTGATGTAAAAATATCGATGTCTATTCTACACACACAAATACATATTAAGAATTTAATACTTCATTTTATTATTAAGTTCCTATTAACTACACACTTTGTAATATAGTAAAAACCTCCTTCCAGTGTCTGGCTAGTGTGAGATTATGAGTTCAATCACCAGTACAAAAACAAAATAGAACAATAACAACAACAACAACAACAACAACAACAAAAAACGCTCCTTCCAAAGTAGCAAGGCCACTGAGATGTCAAGTATGTCCTACAAAAAGGACAGGAAAGCAAAACACATGTGTGGTCAGTGTAAGTGATATGTATGTATGGAATGTGCTGATGTCATGTGTACAGACTGTCTGAGGTGTGATAATTGAAGTAAAGATTATGTTTTTGTAAAGTGCTATTGGTATTTTAATCATAGCTCATATAAGAATTTATTTGTATTGTTCTTTTTATATTTAGGCTATTTGAAAGATTTAGCTATTATATGGTATGGGGATTAGGGTGTGTGAGTAGTAAATTAGTCCACTAATTGGTTTGGCATAATTCTGTCTAGGGTTGTGATGTGAGTTCTATACCCTCGTAGGGCAAATAGCTTGTGTACCATAGAAGAGACAGAGCTATCTCTTTTTCCCATGATTGGTTTTCTACCGTCTGACCACCCTGCTGTTAAATTGACCTTACAGCCCTGTAGGGGAATGAAGAGTATTCAAAACATAGGGAATCAGTGGTTGGTGATTATTAACCTGATATGCTTGTCATTTCTGTAATGTTCTACTAACTGTAATTTTTCCTGTGCTTCAGGAATTAATTGTCATGGAGAATTAATCTGAGGATCATCTTGTAAAGTATCATAAAGATGCTTTAATTGATATATAGCAATACATAATTTAGGCTGAATCTAATTAATGTCTTTAAATAATTTTTAAAAATCATTTAAAGTCAGTGAACCGTCTTGTATTATTTTTGTCTTTTGAAGTCTCACTGTCCCTAAGTAGAAATAATGGCTACAAGGCTGTACCTAAAAGTCAGGAGTTATGCAAAGGGTCTTTTTAACTGTAACAGAATGTATAGCTGGGTTTCTGAAACCATGGGCAACAAGATGTCATTAACGTAATGAATAAAGTAAGCCTGAGGATATTTCTGTTGGGAAGATTGCAAAGTTTGTTTTACAAAGTTCTGACATGAAGTGGGGCTATTTATCATTCCTTGAGGCAAAAATCTTACATGTATACCTACTCATGTGGTCTTTAAAGTTGACACTGGGTGGGGCTGGGGGTTTAGCTCAGCAGCATAAGCACCTGCCTTGCAAGCATGTGGTTGTGAGTTCAATCCCTGGTACCGATTAAAAAAGAAAGTTGATGCTGGGTATGATATTTAATATCAGTATGTTTGAGAACATCTCAAGTTACCATTATAATTTCATTTTGGTGTGGCTAGAGAACATACTTTAAGTAATTTCATTCTTTTTTTTTAAACTGGTACCAGGGATCAAACTCATGACCATGCATTTGCAAGGCAGGTGCTTATACCACTGAGCTAAATCCCCAGTCCCAGTAATTTCTTCTTTTAAAATTTATTTTGAGACTTTTTTTAAACACTTGAGAACACTTCCTGTATACTTGAGAATGATTTCTGCTCTTTATTCTTTAGGATGGAATATTCTGTAGATACCTATCATGCCACATTTGTTCAAGACTTCTCTTTCCAGAAGATCTATTTCCATTGGTGTTTTATGTAGTTGTTATATCTAAAATTGAAAGGGAGCTACTTATACCTCTGCTATTACTGAATTGTGGATTTCTTTCTTTAATTGTATTATGTTTTGCTTTATGTATTTTGGGGCTGTGTTGTTCAGTGCATATGTTGTACAATTGCTCTATCTTCTTTTTCTTTTTTTATTGTTCTTTTTAATCAAAATTTTATTGGTAAATTTTAGATATACATAGTCTACTTTCTTGATATCTATTTTAAATAGTAAAATGTCATTTAACGGTTAACTAGCCAAAATCAAGCTTTTGTTGTGAGACCGAATGTTGCTATTTAGGCTGTTTTGAATTCACTGTGTAGCCCAGGAAAGCCTCAGACTTGCAACTATCCTCGTGCCTCAGCCTCTTGTGTGCTGGAATTATAGGCAAGTGCCGCCATTCCTGGCTTCTAGTTTTTATTAATATAAATATAACTTTAATTGCATGTTAAAACTTTTCTCTTTTATAACTTCATTCTTTCTATCTTTGTTACATGAGTTACATTTATATGCTGTGTGTTCATCAGTGCAGTTTTATAACCTCACGTTTTGCAGTTATCTTTTTGATCAGACAGAAGAAAATGCAAAACAAAACATACATCTTTTTATTTTCAAGAGAATAAAACAAAACAAAACTAAACAGAACAAAGCAGATTGAAACAAAACAATGCAAGCAACACAGAATTTCAAAACAAGACAACAGAAAATCAACAGTGGCTACCATAATGTCTCTTGTTTTCTTTAAAATAGTTGTCCATATCTTCACACACCATGAATTCAAACAAAACAAAATCATATAAAACTGATCAAAACAAATGAATGAAAACAGTATAAGCCTTCAAGACCAGACAATAGGAAAATCAACAATGGCTATTGTAATGTCTTGTTCTCTGCAAAATAGCTGTCCGTGCCTTCACACATATTGAAATCAAATAATAGAAAACAGACTAAAACCAATCAAAATAAAGAATAAAAGCATTATTGGACTTCAAAACAAGGTGATAGAAAATCAGCAATTGCTACCATAATGTCTTGTTTTTTTTCAAAGTAGCTATTCATACTTTCACATGTAATAATATTAATTCTTGTAAATTCTTTAGGAGAAGTTCTAGGCATGTATAAACCTGTATATGTACACCTATCCCTTCTGTATTAGAGAGAAAAAGAAACAAACAAAAAACTGCAACAAAATACAAGAAAAACAGGAAACAAAAGAGACAAATAACAATGACAAAGAGCCCCAAACAATGACAATATAGGCTTTTGAAACAAGGTGGTAGAAACACATCTAAGGTTATTATTTTGCATGGTTATCTTTAAAAGAGTTACTCAGAGTACCAGATATAAACATGCAAAATTGATCTAATCCTATGAATCTTAACTGTTTTGTTCCAAGAGCTAATAGAATTAGTAGTACAATCATCTTAACTATCTTAAGTGTATATATATATATATCAACTTATATCTTTTTAATTTTCCCTTCCTTCTTTTTCTCTATTTCCCTATCTGGGTTATTTTTTCCCTTTTGAGCAGTTTCCTACCCTTTCACAATGTTCATTGTAGATTTTGTATCTTATTTAGTCTTTCAGTTTCCAACACTAGAGAGACAACACGGTATTTACATATGTGTGTTGATTTATTTCACTTATGAGTATGGTCTCAAGTCACATCCATTTACCTGTAAAAGCCTCAATGTGATCCTTCTTTATAGCTGAGTAATACTCCATGGTATAAAAAAATCTTTTTTATTAATTCCTCAGTTGATGGGCACTTAGGTTGTTTCCAAGGTCTGACTATTACAAATTGTGCTGCTATAAACATGGGTGCACATATATCACTGTGGTATGATGTTTTCATTTCTTCTTGGAATATGCCCAGAAGTGGAATAGCTAGGTCAAATGGAACTTCCAATTTCAGCTTTTTGAGGAGCCTCCAGACTGACCTCCATAGTGGTTGCAACAGTCCACACTCCCACCAACAGTGTACCTGTTGGTTCCTTTTTCCCCACAGCTTCTCCAGCATTTGTTAATATTGGTGGTTTTCTTGATCTTGGCCATTCTTCCAGAGTAAGATGGAATCTCAGTGTTGTTTTAATTTGCATTTCTTTAGTGACCAGTGATGTTGAATATTTTTTTCACGTATTTATTTGCCATTTGTATTTCTTCACCCGAGAAGTGCATATTCATCTCGGATGCCCATTTTTGGATTGGGTCTTTGAATTTCAGGGGTCTGATTTTTTCAAAATTTTTTATATGTTCTAGATAGAAGTCCTTTGACTGAGGAAGAGTTGACTAAGATTTTTTTCCTAGTTCATGGGTTTTCTTTTCACTCTGTTGGAGATTTCTTTTTAATGCAAAAACTTTTTAATAAGATGAGATCCCAGTTGTTGCTTCTGTGAAGTATTTTGTGTGCAGTTTGATTTTTGTTTATGAATTCTCTGCCTACCCCTATATCATCAAGATTCCTACCTACTTTGTCTTCTAGCAGATTTAGTGTTTCTATTTTAATACTGGGATCTTTGATCCATTTTGACTTCAGTTTAGTGCATGGTGATAGACATGGGTCTAGTTTTAGTCTTTGGCATGCAGAGAGCCAGTTTTTCCAGCACTATTAATTATGTATAGTCACTTTTTTTTTTGTACTGAGGATTGAACTCACGACCTTGTGCTTGCCAGGCAGGCACTTATGCCACTGAGCTAAACCCCCAGCCCCCAGCACCATTTATTAAAAAGGCTTTTTTCTAGTGAACATGTTTGGCTCCTTTGTCAAAGATAAGGTGACTGAGTGTGTTTGTAGTCATGTCTGCATCTTCTGATCTATTCCACTGATCCTCAAGTCTGTTTTTTGCCAGTAGCATGCTGATTTTATCACAGTAGCTTTATAGTGTAATTTCAAATCAGGGATTATTATTGTTGATACCTTGTGTCAACTTGAAAAGTTTAGAAGTTTAACCAAGAGACTCAGCAGGGAGCCAGGGTTCTTACTTTCTAAATATCCTGAGCCTGTGCAAGAGGAGGCCAAGGAGATTTTGTGAGCGCTGTACCTGCTCTGAAGGGGGTTAGCCTGTGTGCAATATAAGGCAGTGGGGTGGGGTGATGCTCTTTCCTCCTTTTGCTCTGGCCACTTTTGCTGGCTGCTGCCTTAAAGTGTTACCCCTCAGCCATGCCACCCTGCCTTGGGGCCCAACTGATTATGGACTGAAACCTCCACAAGTAGTGCGCTAAATAAATCTTTCCTTCCTTTATTTTGGGCGTTGGGTATTTTGCCTCAGTAATAAGAGAAAAGTAACCAAGATAGAACTTGGTACCAGTGGAGTGGGGTCATTGCTGTGCCTGTATCTGACTATGTAGTTCAACAGCCTTTGGGAATTCCTTGTGGGAAGAGTTTGGAAAGGTTCAGAGATGTCACCTGAAAGAGTAGCCCTGGAACAGCTTAGGCTGTTTTGTATGGGAGATTTCTGGTCAGAACTCAGAAGACCAGAAGACCAGTAAAGGCCAGGCTCTGGAGGTTTCTGCTAGGAGGGATTGCACCCAGTGGTGTGTGTTATGGCTTGGTAGAAAGCTTGTCTGCATTTTGCTCCTGTCCAGAGATTTTGCCTGAGACTGAGATTAAAGGCAGTGGACTAATCTAGCAGAAGAAATTTCAAGGCAGTCAAATGTTGAGGCTGTGGAATGACTATTGTTGGGTCTTTCAGCCAGATTTGTGTTTCAAATCAAGAGCAAAGCACCCAGCAGGATGATAAAAAACATTGTGAGTTTGACTGGAAAGCAAGTTCCAATAAAGCTGTTGACTGCAAAGATAGAGCTGAGGAAATCTTGATTGTTGAAAAGGAACAGGAAAATATAAAAGATGGCCTTAGGGCCTCACAAGCAGCTGCAGATCCCCAGGCTTCACACCCTCAAAACTGCAAAAGTGAAACATTTTGCTTTGAAGAGAAAGCCGCAGAGCTCTGAGTTCCAGAATGGTAACAGCAGCCACATGAGGTTCCAAAATGGTGGCATCCACACCAGGTTCTACAATGGTGATGGCATAGAGAATCTGTTCCTCAGAATCAGGTTCAGAGTGCCCAGAAATCCAGGTACTCAACCCCTACAGCCAAGAGAAAGGACAGCCTGACTGCTGCTCCAGCTGGCAGTGGACTTGGCAGCATTCACACGGTGCTGGTTTTAGGTGCATGCAGAATGTACAAGTTCTGAGGTTAAAGAGGCTTGCATCCTGATTGAAGAAGGCCTGGGAGACCAAGCAATGTGGCTCTGAGAGGGCAACGTGTGAAGCTATGAGTGTGAAGCCAAAGGTGCAATGGAGGACCCCGAAGTTTGAAAAAGCCAGGATCATGGACTGGCTAAGGAAACCTGCAAGGATTGAGCAGAGAGGGCCTAAGAGAGAAACCATGGGAGCTAAAACCACTGGAAGTGCCATGGGGGTGGAATCACTCAAACCTTTTGGAACTCACAACCAGATTGCTTTGGATGCTGAGTATAGAACTCCAGGACTTCATGTTTGCCCTGCTGAATTTTGGACTTGTTTTAGTTACAATCCTTTGTATTCCCGTTTGTACCTTTTAGAATGTTAATGTTTATCTTGTGCCACTATATGTTTGAAGTGTTTAACTTTATTTTCATTTGTATAAGGAGTTATAATCAAGAGTTTGCCTTACATCTTGGAGGAGACTTGGGACTTGGACTTTTCAGCAATGTTGAAATTGTTAGGACTTTGGCAACTCTTGGAGATGGACTAAATGTCTTTTGCATAAAGAATGTGCATGAATCTTTGGTTGACCAGGGGTGGAACGTTATGGTTTGTGTCTGGGTGGCCCCCAAGCCTCATACCATCATGGAGGTGGCTGAGTCTAGATGTGTGATTGGTTCATTTTCTAATGCTGGGATTGGTGGTGTGAGTGCTGCATCTGCCCAGGTGCACCTAGAGGTGGGTAGATGGCATACGGTATAGGTATAAGGGAGGCAAGGAGGCATGCTTTTCCCTTTTGCCTTCTTTGCTCTTGTTGCTTGCAGCCACCACGTTGCCTGTGTGCCATGTCATGCTGCCTTTGAGTCAACTGATTATGGACTGAAACCTCCACAAACAGTGAGCTAAATAAACCTTTCCTTTCATTTTGGGTGTTGGGTATTTTGTCCAAGCAACAAGGGAAAAGTAACCAAGACAGGGCTTATGATGCCTACTGCCTTGCCTTTGTTGCTCAGAATTGCTTTTGCTATTCTAGGCTGGATTCATTTTAAGTAACAAAGCATTTTGTTTCTTAGCTCACTGAATGCTAAAGAAATAGATTTGGAAATAATAACATATACTTTCAGATTTTGAGCTACTTTCAGCAAAAAAGTCAGAGGATTATTTGGTGCATTGTTATGGCTTATATTTTATGGAAAACATGAAAATACAAATAATCCTTGATTGAAAAAACTGAAAACTCTATTTAAAAAATGACCATATTCAACTTGAAAGGTCTGACTGTTTCTCTGTGCCATGTGTCTGTAGCAATTTTGATGTTTTCCAGCCATATCTAACAGTATTTAAAGGACCAAGAACCAGAAAATAGGAAAGTCATCATGGAAGAAGACTTTATATGATATTTTTGCCTTCCCAAACCGTTCTCATGTTACCACTCTTGGACCTCAAAATTCTCTACTCAGTGACAAAGAAACATGTCTGATTGATTTTTTTGTTCCTTGGTGTCTACCACATCAAGCTTTGCTGCCAGAGATATGAAAAACATCAATGCTCCTTCATAGCAGCTGAAATTTGGTACACTACCTTGTAAGGTTCACAAAAGACTGTAACAGGTTTACTGAACAACAGTGGTATCAAATCAGTCTGCTGTTCATTGGGTATGAAGGACATTACTCTGTGCAACAGAGCTTTTGTGTTTCACCTCGGTGTGTCATGCATCTGCTGGGTCACATTCTGCTCCAGTGCAGCAGGGACCACATTGTTGGTCATGAGGCACAGTGGTTGCAGAGGTTATTAGCATTACATATGAAGGACAGCACTTTACTTTGAGTTGTAGCATAAAGGGGACCCTTGAAAGCTTGCTTTTGTCCACTTTCACTGCTCTATGAATTATCCATTTTAAAAATCTTTGACAATGATCAAGAGTAGTTTCATGAGATTTCTTATTTTGGTGATGGAAAGAATCAGACCTCTAGACTGTCAGTAATTTACACTCACAAAGGAGAAAAATAGCATGTAGCTATGAAATTAAAATCCCTTTATTTTTAGGGACACTGCTCTAGAAGAATTTCTGATGTAAAAATATGGTAATCAGAAAACAATTTCCACAGAATTTTCTATAAATGCAATGGGAAATCTCCAAGATGAAACTAAGTAAACATTAAAGATTAATGTATAAAAATACCTGAATAAATATACTCATACTAATTAAACTTAACTCAATTTTTTTATTACACAGTGTAACTAAATAATATTCTACTGCAAAATTAAACATATGTTATGATTTATAGTATAGACTTGTACATTTCTAAAAATGTAGTGATATAAAACTTTGCTTTTTTCTGGCCAGGCATGGTGGCACATGTCTGTAATCTTAGCACTTGGGAGATTGAGGCAGGAGGCTTGCTGTAGGTTTGAGGCTAAGCTGTGCTATATAAGTGAGTTCAAGGCCAGCCTGCACTACACAGTGAGACCTTGTCTAAAACAAAAACAAACAAAAACAAAATTTGTTTTTTCTATGTAATAGTAACATAATGTTTCTAAATGTATATATTATATATGTGTGTAAATGAAATGTGCTTTGCAGATAAAAAAAATTGGAAAAACAACTTTAGATAATCCATAACTGGATAAATGTTCTCTAACCCTGAGCACATTCATGTGCACATTTGTCATCTGGGTAATTTTCACAGTGTAAAATATGATAAAACAGACCAAGGATTATGTTATGTATATCATAGAGCTTTATGATTGATATTTGTTTATTGCTTTTACAAATGTCACCAGAAAGCAAAGGTGATTAGTTAGCACTAGACTGATATTTCTTATGACAAGTCATTTGGCTTGAATCACAATGACAAAGCAGTATGATACATATCTGCCATCATTGTATGCACTATGGCTTCAGAATTGCAACTTTTATTAGGTCAACTCAAGTTGGTCAATTCACATAATAGACCTAAAAAAACAGGAATAGTCAGTTCCTGCCTTCTGGAGTTGTGATAATTTGGAGTCATTAACTTTTGTGGTCTCTTTCTCATCAAGACTTCCTCAGTGTTTGCATTACTGGGTTTTTGAGCTGGATAACATTTTGTTCTGGGATCTGTCTTGTGTACTGAACAGTGCTTAGCAGCACCAGGTCCTCTACCAACGGAACACCAACAACTCTGTCGCTCTGTCTCCTGCACCTCCAGTATAACAATACAAAATGTCTTCTGCCATCACCAAATGTCTGGGACAAGGATGATTCTCCCCTGGAGGGTCACTGTGGGAACTATGTTATTGTGCCCTGCACATCTGCTTACCAGAGCAATAATTACATAACTCTTATAAACCTTACAAACCTGAAAATTCTTATTATTTAAAAGTTCACATTAACACACCCAATCCAAACATACTGCAATCCAAATTTACTCTTCTCTTCCTTACCTCCCTTGTGGAGTATTTCTTCTTGATAATCTGTATCGTTCATTCTCATGAGCATCATAACTCTTTATCTAGTCTGCTGACTCATTTCAGGCATGCAGAGCCTGAAATGAGAAGGAGGCAGCCTCAGATTCAGTTCATTGGAACCTTCCTTCATTATAACTGACTTCTATGCAAGCCAAGGAAAAGGAACAGAAAGCAAAATTTTTGCTAGTGGAAACTTAAGGGCAACGAAGAATGTACCCTTTCGTTTCGGGCATTAACTTCTGGACCTATTAGTCCTGGGCTAGGGGAAGATAGTAGCCCACATATGAGATGCTGATTAAGAACATGTACCACCTTTTGTGGAATTTTGCAAGGTATTGCCATCTAGTGGCACTGTAATTGCATGTTCAAAAGACTATTGACCATTTTATCAGTCCAGCTGCTTCTGGATGTTGGGGAAGATGTTAAGACCAGTGATTTCCACGGACATGAGCCCATGTCCATTCTTCTTTGGACCTGAAGTTCATATTTTCGATCGGAAGCTATGTGATATACTGTGATGGTGATTGTAGCATTCTGTTCATGTATATTATTTTGGTCAGAAACATTACATGCAGGAAAGGCAAATCCATACCCAATTAAGTGTCTATTCCAGTGACAAAGAAGTGTTACCTCTTCCAATGTGAAAGTAATCAAATATAATCAACTGTTACCAGGGTGCAGGCTGGTCATTGTGGGGAATGGTGCCATTGCAGTGTTTAATTTTGCTGCAGAGAGGTTGGGCACTTGGCATTTGTCATAGCCAGTTCAGCCTTCTTGAGTGGAAGTCAATGTTGCTTAGCCCTTTCATAACCTCCACATCTGTCACTGTGACCATATCGTTGGTGAGCCCATTGGTTAATAATAGCAGTGGCCAAGGAAAGAGGATGACTGCCATCTACAGAATGGGTTTTCCTGGATACTTGATTATTAAAGTCCTCTTCTGAGGTTACTTTCTTATCAGCATTTATATGGAATGCAAATTTCATAAAGTCCTTCACCCATAGGAAGAGATCTGTCCTCATAATTCTTCAAATATCTTTTCTAGTCATGTTCCTTCCATGTGCCTGATGATCTAGCTGGATCATTTGCTATAGAACATGAACTGCTAGATAGTCACCCATCTATCATTACAAGAAGTCCAATGCACTATCCATTGCGCTACAGAGCCACCTTCACCTATCTATCTATGGAAACATCTGGCCTTTTTTCTTCCAAGAAAAATGTATGACCTGGTACTTCCCAGTGTGATGCTCACTGTGAAGATTTCCCTTCCCCAGTGTCCTTCAGTGATGTCCTAAAAAGGGGCAGTAGTGGTACAGAGGGCTACTTTCAAATGGGGCCTGAATAATGTGTAGAGGCATGTATAAATATTGACCTGGTCTTCTCTCCCTCTGTCAACTGATAATAGGGTACACATTTCGAAGCCATAGGTCCACGTGGGGGAGAGGGAACAGAAAACAGTATGATTCAATTAAAAACCATGACATTTGTGTCATTCATCATGCATAAACCACTTTTATTTAATGGTGGGCTATTACTATGCACTTTTGACTTTATGACTTCATATGTCAGGTAACAACCACGTGGGTAGCTTGCTTTGCATAATAATGTGGAGTCCCATGGTCCAAGAGGTCAGTTTCCAGTAAGATCAAATAGCTGGCAAAGAGTTGTTTCTCAATGGAGAGTAGCTGTCTTCAGATGAAGTGAGAGAGTTGCTCCAAAATCCTAAGTGCATCCACCAGGGTTCACTCGTGTGGGCCCAACAGGTGCTTCAAACTACATCCCATTTGCCACTGACATCTCAAGTACCGTTGGGTCAGTTGGATCATATGGGCCAAAGTGGCAGAGCATCCAGGGACTCCAGTAAAGTCTTGTCTTTTGCTTGGCCACGCTCAAATCTAACAGCTTTCTCAGTCATTTGTAAGTGGGCAGGACTACCATGCCCAGGTGAGAAATGTGTTGCCTTCAAAATGCAAATATGCCCACCATACATTGAGCCACATTCTTACTTATAGAAGCTGCCCAACAATGTCTCCTTCACCCGGAAGGATTGTCTCTGTATGTCTCATGCCACTAGACCAAAAATTTTAATGATGTAGAGAGCTTTTAATTTTTGTTTAATTTTTTTCCTATCTTCAGACATGAAAATGCTATAAAGAAAAGTCCAGAGTGGTTGCTATATTTTGCTCCCCTGCTCCAAGTAGAAAACTGTTAATAATGTAATGGACAGATGTTTACCTTGTGGGAGAGAAAGACGGCCAAGGTCAGTTCCCGCTAAGCTGTGATACAGGGCAGAGATTTGGCAGGTCCTGTTAATGAAGGTTTATGGTTGGCTCTGCCAGCTAAAAGCAAATCGGTCCTTGGGAAATTTATGGTTAGGTGTGGAGAAAAAGGTGTTTATCAAACCATATCAGGAAAGAGGGGATTAGGCAGAAAAATCTGGTTAAGGAGAAAAGAAAAACATAAAAAGAAAATGATATTAGTATGACAGCCACAGTGAAGTCATCAATTGATTAAGCCTGTGGTAACCTACCATTATTCTCCAAGACCCCCCATCTTCTGCACGTCTCAAATAAGAGTGTTAAATGACATGCAGAGGGACTCACCACCCATACATCTTTCATCTGAGGATCAATGGAAGACATTAGAAGATGCAGAAACAACTCCAAACACACTCAGCCACTTCATTATTTTTTGTTTTTTTTTTTGGTGCTAAGGATCAAACTCACGACCTTGAGCTTGCCAGGCAGGAGCTTATGCCACTGAGCTAATTCCCCAGCCCTGCACTTCATCATTGACAAAGTAGCCAAATATGTTCACTGGAAGAAGCATAGCCTCTTAATAAATGGTGCTGAAAAAAACTGGTCTTCCACATGCCAAAGACTAAAAACTAGACCCATGTCCTTTACCATGCACTAAACTAAAATTGAAACGATCAAAGGTCTGAACATTATAACAAAAACACTAAATCTTCTGGAAGGGAGAATAGACACAACTCTTGAAGACAAAAGTGTAGGCAAAGATTTCATGAACAAAACCCTGATTGTATGGGAAATACTACAGAGTCATCTACTGGGATCTCATCCTATTAAAATCTTTTGCACAGCGACCATAAAAAATTATCAGCAGAGAGAAAAGACAACCCACAGAATGGAAAAATTTTTCAGCCAATTGTCCTTCAGACAAATAACTAATATCTATGACATATAAAGAATTGAAAAAAAGTCAGATCCCCACCAAATTTCCAGACCCAATGCAAAAATGGGCATCAGAGATGGATACACACTTCTCAGATGAAATAACAAATGACATATAAATATATGAAAAAATGTTCAACATCATTAGTCATTCAAGAGATGCAAATTAAAACAACAATGAGATTCTGTCTCACTCCAGAAAGAATGGCTGCCATTAAGAAATCTACTAGTAACAAATGCTAATGGGGCTGTGGGGAAAATCAACCCTTCTCCACAGTTGGTGGGAATGTAGACTGCTACCTCTACTGCGGAAATGGGGGCCAAGACTCCTTAATAAACTAGGATTAGTGGTCCCATTTGACCCAGCTATTCCCTTTCTAGGTATCTTCCCAGAAGAATTAAGAAACATTGTACCGGGTCGGAGATTTAACTCAGTGGCATAAGTACCTGTCTGGCAAGCGTGAGGTCACGAGTTCGATCCCCGGTACCACAAAAAACATTGTACCATAGCAGCATACATACCCATGTTTATAGCGGCACAATTTGTAATAGCCAAATCTTGAAAACAATCCTAATATCCATCAACCAAGGGATGTATAACAAAGATGTGGTTTTTTTTTAATACAATGGAGTGCTACTCAGCCACAAAGAGGATAAGTCTGAGACATTTCTAGGTAAACAGACATACCTTGAGACCATACTCTTAAGTGAAATAAGTCAAACTCACATATGTAAATATCACACTGTCTCTTTGGTGTGAGAGACTGAAAGAGTAAATAAGGACCAACATGTACAATAGATATTAAGAAATAGGAAGAAATTGTTCAAAAGGAAAGAGGAACTACAGGCATGGGTTGAGGGGAAGGAAGGAAAGGAAAAGAAAAAAGGGTAAAATGGCTTTGTACATAAGCAGGGGAGAAAGGTTTAAGGGAGGGGAGGGAATTGGGGAAAAAAAAGGAATCAAGGTGTCATATACAGGTACAGATTCCTTATGATCAATATGACCATTATGTATGTCTAAATTGTACCAATAAACTTAATAAAAAAAAACCCAGAATCATGCTTAGGTAAAGATGAAAGTGTAAGACTGATAAATTTTGATTTAACAAAGTTTAAAAATTCATTGACACAGTTTCTATCCCATGTTGTATTAAACCTTAAGAAGCTATCACTCACTGGGCTTTGGGCAAAGAAGGATGTAATTATCTGAAAATACTCCTTTTATAAATTATTTACATCTGTTTGAAACTAGATTGTCTTTTTGTTGACCAAAACAACATAATAGGTTAAATTCAGCAACACATATGAGAATCCAGCCAGACACTAAAGTGAGTACAAATATGTACATCAATATCTTTCTTCTATTTTTTTGGAAAATGTAGTTATTTTTCATAAAAATATTTTAAGTTAAAAAGACAAAGATAAAGGAAGATTTCTCATAAAATGTTGAGTGCTGAGAACTGAGGGAATGTTAATGTAAGAGAGAGGGTGGTGGAAAGTGTTTCTGCTAGGACCAACTTTCAGGAGGGGCTTCCTGTTCAACTTGTGCTGGGAAATTCATTGAACTTGTGCATCTACGTGGACTGGTGATTCAGGAATGAGTAGAAAGTGTGTGTGTGGGGGAATCTCTCAATTGCTGTAGTCTTGCACTATTTCTGTAATATTCACAGAGGTCAAATATAGTCAACATAAGCGCACACTGTCACTTTGAAAGGTTTTCTGTAATTTTCAAGTAGATTTGTATTTTAGCTATGAAGGGAAGTTACTAAAGCAAACATAATTAAGTAGGTTTATGTTTTGTTTATGTCCAGTACCGGGGGTTTGCCTGCTGAGCGATCACTACCCCTGAGCTACATCTACAATTTAGCAAGTAGAATTTTCCTCTCTTCAATCTCTTACTCCTTTCTGGGATTATTCATTTGTGGATAGAAGTACAGACCTTAAGCAGTTTCTCCACAGCATGCATCACACATGATACTCCATCTTCATATGTTTTTTTGCTCTTTACGTAAAAGGAATCGCAACTGGGCTACCGAGTCCAGTTTTGGCACCAAGTCCTTAATCCAGAATATCTGGGTTGTGCCTCCCCAGCTTCCGGCTGCCGCTTTCTGTCCCTTCCTCAGTGACTGCCCCCACCTTGACTTTTTGAAATAAAGATTCTATGTGATAAAGATGACTCTATGCTGTTGTTTAATCCTGGCACCCAGCTGTCAGTGTGCAAATGTCTGGATACGTGCACAGGATCAGGGACTGGCATTTCTGTACCATGGGCACTGAGGTGGCTCCTGCTCCTAGTAACCAAGACACCCTGTGTCTTTCTTGCATCAGGTAACCTGCACAAGGCTTGAGGACCACTGAAATACAGTTGTTTCCCTGTCCTCAGTTGTCCCAGCTTGGGAGTAGCCGGTGGCAGCATCATTAACTGGGCCATTCAAATTCAGCTGGCTTACACCACTAGTTGGTTGCAGCCATGTTTTCACGTCCCATGTCACCTTGTCTAGAGTCACACTGAGGTTCCCAATAAGGCCCGACTCAGGGGTCAGTAAGTCCCTTTGATTGCAGGTACAGACGCACTTGGTAAAGGAGCAGAGGGGCTACCTGACTGGGAGTTGGGGAATACTGTTGCCAAGCAGCTGGCAATGCAGGAAGTTCGCTACCCGTTTCTGGAGAGGGCAGCAGCTAGCAACACTTGGCTGCTGAAGGAAGGGTCATTCCTTTCCCCTCTGCCTTCTAATGAACAGATCAGATCCAACACGCAACTCTTTATTACAGCTTTGTAAATCTTTATTTGCAAACTTTACATGACAGTAGTGAAAAAGACAACTCATACATTTTCCCCTCATTTTTTGGGTGAGAGACCAGAAAAAGGATTTTTCAGAGATTCCCACTTGATCCTCTGCCTAGATAAAAAATACCTTCATAATATCATGAACGAGATTGGGCAGTCTTATTTCCATGGCTCTCAACCTCAGCCACCTGGGTAGTAGCATCACTGACCATAACTTCAGGCACCTGGATGCTCATGTCCTGTAGCTCAACTTCAGGCACCTGGATGCTCGTGTCCTGTAGCTCAACTTCAGGCACCTGGGTACTCGTGTCCTGTAGCTCAATTTCAGGTACTTGGGTACTTGCATCCCATGACTTAACTTTAGCCACCTGGGCATTTGGAGCCAGCTTGATCCTGCTGTTTTGGACAGCCTCCTGGGCAGCGTTCATCTCAGAACCTGGAAGAGCACAGTGTGGTCATACCTGAGTCTCTAAACCATCCTCAGGAAGGTATAGGCCCCCAGCTGCCTGTTGGGTAGGAGTCCAGGATACCAGAATGCAGAAGCAAAGTCAACCTTTTAGGTTGCTTGCAAAGGTAAGCCCCTTTTCCTGCCAGTTAGCCAGCAAACACCTAGACTCCTCCCAAGAAACCAGAGTTAGTTCCCAGTACCCTTCCCTTGTCCAGGCCAGTACCTCTCACTTGAAGCTGGCTGGACAGGTCAGCCAGGTTTCTGCTCAACTTGGATAGATCCTCTTATTAATAAGGGGATCCAAACGTCACAATCTCAGTCTTGTTTTCAGGACGCCACTGACCCACGTGAAGCAGGCGAATGTCCCAGGTTTGAGCTGTGGGATGTTCTATCAGTGCCTAAACAGAGAGTAGGCAAGAGGGGAGGGCAGGAGCTCTCTGAGGCCTTGGAAGAGAAGGTGGGAATGGAGCAAGGAGGTTCACGGGGTGTTTGTCCCGGGAGGTGCCCAGACAGTGAGGAGTGTTGCTGGGGCAGGAAGACGAGGCAGCACCATTTCCAGCACCTCCACTAGCCCGGCCTCCAGGGAAGCTGCTCTACAGGTAATGAGTAGAACCACTTGGGCAGCTTGGTGAGGTCTCCATCACCTCGAACCACGTTTCCTGTCACTGCCGCAGATGCAAGACAGTATGGAACTTACCTGGAGTAGCCAGGTGGTGGAAGCCTCACCGTGGACACGGGGCCTCAGTGACAAGAACATGGAGCTGGAGGTGATAGCTGGAGCTGGGGCGCAAGGTCCCCTTATATGGAAAGCTCGATGCTGGGCCCCGCCCACTTGCACACCTGGCATTGGCTCCCTGGCCCTGACCACTCTTACTCTCCTCATCCAATCCCAGGCCCCTGCTGTCGGAGGGTGGGAACTGAAGGCCAACCCACAGGAAGCCACGTATGAGACCTTGTTTCAATGCCTGCCCTAAATAGTTTGAGCACAGGCTGGGTAGTTTAGCAATGTACTGAAACTTTCTCAAAATAAAACAAGAAAAAGTTTATAAAGGCTGGGGGATGCAGCCCGGGGGTGGGGGGAGGAGGGCCGGGAGTCAAGCTCTAGTATAAAAATAAGCTTTTTTAAAAGAAAAAAGTTATAGGTGGTCATAGTGGCTCACCTCTAATATCAGCATTCTGGTAGGCTGCGGTGTGAGGATTGTAAATTCAAGTTTTCCTTGGGCAACTTAGCGAGATTGTCACAAAATAAAAAGTATAAAGATCTGGGGTTTAGTAAGTGCTAGGTTCTGAGTTCGATCCCAGGTACCAAAAAGAAAAAATCAGGGTTGCACCTCAGAGTGAATGCTCTGGTTTCAATCCCCAGTACCCCTCAAAACATGAAGTTGTTATTCCAGGTTTAGTACTTGGATTGTAGTACCCAGACTTGGTGCAAATAGAGTCAGAATTCAGTTAGACTCCTCTGTGTTCTCTTTGTGAGAGAACTGTAGGCTAAGAAAGTGAGAAACTGCAGGTGTCTAACTGTGGCAAGGGTCCTGAGATCTAAGCGGAATAGGAACAAATGGCAAAAACAAAACAAACAAACAAACAAGGGCACAATCCCTCCTTGGAGGACCCAGGACAGAATTATAGGCAGACACGTAGGCAAGTAATCCAAATCCTTAGTACCTTAGGACAGAGTTATTAACCTCAGTGGTAGGCAGGATAAATAGGTGAGTACATAAAACACAAAGATCTGGGCTGTATAAGCTTCCCATCTAACACAAAAACTAAAAATTGAAATTCGTGATGCTATTATTGATGCTAACAAAATCTAATCTAGAATTTCCATGAAAATCTCTAGTCTCAAATCTATTTTTTTTTTTTTTGGTACTGGGGATTGAACTCACCACTTCATGCTTGCCAGGCAGGCACTTATGCCACTGAGCTAAATCCCCAGCTCAAACCTATTTGTTACACCAAAGTAATGCAGTGGTTTCTTACTGTGTGTGTGTGTGTGTGTGTGTGCGCGCACAAGATCTTCCACTCCTTTAAAGTTTCAGTATCAGGTATAGAAACCTTTAAGAAAGCTGGGCTTGGTGGTTCACACCTGTCATTCCAGCATTTGGGAGGCATAGGCAGAAAGATCAAGGCAATTCAAGGTCAGCCTGGGCTACAAAGTGAGTTCAAGGCCAGCCTGAACTGCATAGTGAGATCCTGTCTCAAAAAGTCATAAAAAATTTTTCAGGGAATTTTAAGAGTAGTATGACTAATTGTGTTAAAAATCCTAGCAAGGCTCTGCATGGTGGCCTATGTTTCCAACCCCAGCACTTTAGCAGGGTAAGTGAAGTGAAGAGGATGGCAAGGTGAATCTTACTCTAGGCAATTTAGCAAGTTAGCCATACTGTGTCTCAACATAAAGAAAATGAAACCAGTTGGGGCTGTAGCTTGGTGTGAAGACCCTAAATTCAATTCCCAGTACAAAAAAAGAAATCCTAGCTAATGCAAAGTAAGCTGTAGTAATGGAAACAACAGAATGTTTGCCTGGGAATGGGGATGGGGGAAGAAACGTAACAGAAGCTCTTGAGGATAATGGAAATAGGCATTGTTTTAATGTAGTTGTTGTACCCTGGAAATCAAAGATCAAAAGTTAGGAAAAAAGATAAAAGGCCAAGATGTCTTGAAGGAAAAAGGAGTGCTTTATTTAGGCTGGTACCCAGTGACACAGAGTGCAGGTGGAATTTACACTGCTGTGCAACTGGGTTAAGGATTAGAGGGACTTATAAAGGGAAAAACCACAAAAGGGGGTTAGGAAGGCAAGAGGCAGGTTGTTCTGAGAAACAGGCCCATTTTAGGGGAAAAATGAGCTGATCGGCACATTGGTGCATTCCTGAGGAAACAGGACATCTTGTTGTTTGCCTAGAGGGTTGTGCTGAGGAATTTATGGGAAACAAAGGCTGGGGACTGTGCAGGGGATACTTGGGAGGCACACAGTTCATTTCAGGACAAAGGACCATGCTGCATACAGAACAGAATGGCAGTGCTTGAGTTAGGTTACAACATTCCCTACGGATTTAGTCAGTGAGACAAATCTTTAGCTCATGGTTTTGTCTGAAGGTACCAATTTATAACCTTGAGTCTCTAAGATCATTAGTTTAACTGCTTGCATTTGGCTTTTAACATAAGACACCAGTTTATTAATGATACAGGGACCAATAGTTACACCAACCAAGATAATTATAGAGGTCCTATAGCTGCCGATGTAAGAGTAGTCAGCCATGGGGAATATGAGAACCATCACTCAAACCAATTTTGTTCTGCCAGTTGTGCCCGCTCCTGTTCATGTAACTGTTTCTTAAGGGCAGCCATGTTTTGCCTGATGACTCTGGAATGGTTGGTATATAGACAGCAGGTTTCTCTAAGGCCAAACAGAGACCTCCCTCTTTTAGAAAAAGAAGGTCCAAGCCTTGGCGGTTTTGTAAAACCATTTCGGCTAAGGAGCTTAGAGAATCTTCTAATTTAGATACAGAGTCACCAAGGCTAGCTAGGTCTCGGTTAATGAGTGTAGTGAGGTGTCTACAGTTTTGGTCTCCTACTATGAAACTAGATATACTTAATCCTATTGATCCAGCCATCCCAATTCCAAGTAACACATTTACAGTATATGCTGTAACCAAGTAACACATTTCCAAGCATAACAGAAGAAGTCCTTCTCTGGCAAGTATGAACAATACTGAGAGTATTATCTCATTTTAATGGAAACATTTTGCAGTGAAGTTTCAACTGTCTTATGAATAAATCTACCAAAACTGATCTAATACTGTCAAATTCTGAACAGATTTGTTTCTGTTCAAACCTGTTATTTGCAGGTACCATAAACCAAGGCAAATAAAATTCACATCCCCTTGATCTTTCTACAACTTACTGCACACCCTCAAGCTGAGCTTTTCTATCTTCTTTCACATCCTGGCACAGCCAGACATTTGAATTGAAGACAAAACCACTTTCTTTGTCCCTCTTTTTCTTCTTTTACTTATTACGAGTCTACCTTTCTCTCGCTTTTCAGACAACTTTAAAACTTTCAACAAAATCCTTGAAGTGATTTTCTTTCAGTAGTCTAAAATATATTGAATTATTTCATGTGTTTTTACTACCTTAAAATGCTACATTTTAAAAACTGTAATTTTTTTTAGCTGGCTCAAAAATAGTATGGCTTGGGTTTCACTTGGTAAAGTCAATATGATTTTAAAAACCATATATATATATATATATATATATATATATACACACACACATTTTAATCAGAAAGAAAAATACTGTTTAAAGACATGCCAATTGAAAAGGCACCAAAGTAAAATAAAAGCAAATACTAAAAACTACTTTACAATAAAAAAATTAAATAATTGGCAGGATAAATGAATGAAAAATGAGGAATGTGCATGGAAAAAATAGCTTAACATAATATAAAGCATTCCAGTTGATAAAATAGAAAACTTACTAAATTTTATGGTTTGTTTTCCAAGGAAGCTACATTTCACTGTAAATTTTGAAATACTTCAAACATATTTCACGCAAATTTTAGGTGGCAATATAAAAATTTTAAATTTTGCATGCAAGGCTTAACAAAGAATGCTGGTAGAATTCCAGTATTTGGAAAATTCTGAATTTTAGCATATACTGTAAATATCACAACTGATTGTATTGAAAAGTCATGATGAATCTACAATCAGAAAAAACTCATTAATTTCATACATAGTTCATCTGATTAAAAATATGAGGCTTGCATGTTCTAAATAATCCAAGAAAATATCTTTTTTAAAAGGCCACAATTTAACTGTAATCTGAATACCTTTAGCTGCCATTAAAAAATAAAATAAAATTTAAAAAGAAAGGAAAAACAACCCCAAACCAAGGTCTAGGGTTACGACACCCTGAACAGTGGTGCTGACTGCCAGTTTCTCCCCAGTATTACAGTCTGTTATTACCCAAGTCCCATAAGCAGGGTTGTGAACAGGGGCTCCCAGGGCTCCCAAAGGGAAGCCACAGACAAGCAACAACATTAGGAGCATTTGGTTATCTTAAGCTTTAGAGGATCCTTAGAGGCTGCACAGCCCACTTATCTGGAGGGTGGTCGTTGTTGGACATCGGAACTGGCTTGATGTGCGTGTAGTGAATCCAGGCCGTCTTTCCAGCGACCTTGACCGCAGTTTGGGTGCTGAGGACCACAGTATGGGGGTCCCTCCCAGGGAGGCTTGAGGGATTCCCGGTGGTGCCGTTTGAGGAGGACTAATATTCCAGGGTCAGCAGCAGGTTGGTCGTCCCCTGGAGAGGCCTCAGGGGCCGGGTGCTGTTGTCTGATTCAGCGGTGAGTTGAAGTCAGGACAGGCTGAAGTGCCTGGAGGGACTTAATAAGGTCCTGGTTAGCAAGAGCAGCAAGGCTTTCCTCAGATATCTTAGGGATGAGGGGTGGGGGTCTCCCATAGGGTGCCTCAAAGGGGGAAATTCCAGCAACATAGGGAGTACAATGGGCGCGCAGGAGGGCAAAAGAAGGAGACTCACCCAGTTTTCGCCAGTTTCTAAGGCCATTTTAGTTATCACCATTTTTAAAGTCCTATTCATCCTTTCTACTTGTCCTGAGCTTTGAGGCCGGTAGGCACAATGCAGTTTCCAATTAACCTATAAAGCCTGGGTTAACTTTTGGTTCACCTGGGCTATGAAAGCCGGGCCATTATCGGACCCCATAGACAGTGGGAGGCCAAAACAAAATATGATTTCATGTAAAAGTTTTTTTACCACCACGAGAGCTGATTCAGACCTGGTGGGGTGTGCTTCTACCCAACCAGTGAAGGTGTCTACCATAACTAGCGTCTGTTTCCCAATGTTCTCCAGGCATGGTTCTTCGGCGACATGTTTCAATCGGTGGATGTCGCTTTGGGTTTACTAGCTGACATTGTGGACATCTGAGGCTGGCAGCCTGAGTGAGCCTTGATCATTGAGGAATGAAGAAGCGTTCCCAGAAGAGATCAGCCAATTTGACCTCCCAAATGAGTCGACCTATGGTCCTGTTGGATAAGGTCCCATCCAAGTGCCTCAGGCAATAGGACCTGCTTATCAGGCAGTTGATACCAGCTTCCAGGAATGTTGGGCTCTGCATGAAGCTGGACTGCCAGGTGTAGGTCCTTCTGAGTATATACTGGCTCTGACAAAGTGGGGGGAATCAGCAATAATGTTGAGGCCGTATCAGTCCCCACTGATTTTGTAGCTGCTTTCTGGGCATTAGCATCTGTTAGATTGTTCCCTCGCGTAACAGGATCATCTCCTGTCTGGTGGGCCTTACAATGGATGATGGCAACCTTTTCTGGCATCCAGATGGCAGCTAGTAGGTCCAATACTTGGGGGGCATTTTTGATCTTTTGTCCCCCTGAAGTCTATAGGCCTTGTTCTTGATAAATAGCCCCATGAACATGGGCCATTGCAAATGCATATCTGCTATCATTATAAATATTAACCTGCCAATTTAAGCACCTCAGTGAGGGCAATGAGCCCAGCCTTCTATGCAGATGTTCCTGGTTCTAAGGCTGCTCCCATAAGACTTGGGACTCGGTGGTAACCGCTGCTCCCGAGACCTGCTTACCTTGATGGATATAGCTGCTTCCGTCAGAGAAGTAGGAGGGGGCCCTGGGCAGGGGCACATCAGTTAAGTCCAGTCAGAGACTTTGAAGATGATCAATTACCTCAGCGCAGTCGTGTAGAGGTGCAGAGGGGTCGTCATCAGGCAGCAGCGTGGCAGGGTTTCAAGCTGCGGTGGTCTTATAGCTAATAGTGACAGGGTCCAGAAGTAAGGCCTGGTAGTGCATAGTTCTGGAGTTGGATAACCAACGGCTCGGTGGGGCCTTAATAAGGGTTTCCAATGAACGAGAGGAAACAATCATGAGTCTCTGTCCAAAAGTTAATGTTTGGGCTTCTTTTACCAACAAGGCCACCAAAGTGACCACTCACAGGCAAGGTGACCAGCCAGCAGCCACATTATCAGGTCTCTTGGAGAGATAGGCCACTGGTCTCTGCCAGGGTCCTGGGCTTTGAGTCAACACTCCCTTTGCTGTGCTCCTTTTTTCATCTACATAGAGGGCAAAGGGCTTCTGTAACTCAGGCAGGTCTAGTGCAGGTGCCTCAGTGAGGGCCTGCTTCAGCTGGCTGAAGGCCTGACCTTGGATATCAGTCCACTCCAAAGGCTCTTGAGTAGCTCCCCTCAGTGAATCATAGAGAGGTTGCGCTATTTCTGTGAAGTTGACAATCCAGAGCCTACAGGATTCTACAGCTCCCAGAAACTTGTTACTTGCTTCTTTGTTTTGGGAACAGGGATCTGCTGAATAGCCCATATCCTTTGAGAAGATAGGGTCCTTTTTCCTTCCTGAATTTTGTACCCCAGGTAAGACATGTGTTGTTGACAAAACTGAGCCTTTTTAGCAGAAACTCTGTACTCCAGTCTGCTTAAAGCCTGTAAAACTGCCTCTGTAGCCCTGACTTTCTCAGTCTTGGGACAGCAAGGTTTTTGCTTCCTTTTCTATCTTTGCTTTTTGCCTCGGGCAGTTCTTGCACCAATGTTCCATTTGTTTAATAGGTGCATTGATTTTTATACAGTGGAGGGCGCTCCTTTCCCTTGTCAGCTGGCTTTGCGACCTTTTCGAATAATACTTCTAGCACTTTGGTCGACTTTCTAATCATTAACTTCTTGACAATCCTCCCAATTGTCAAACATCCTGTGAGATAGTTCCACTAGCTGGCTAAGGGGCATACCTTCAAATTCCCCAAGCTTTTGTAATTTCTTTTTGATATCAGGGGCCGATTGGGAGACAAAGGCAATATTAATAGCCCTTGCATTCTCAGGTGCTGCCGGATCTATGGTGGTATAAATACAATAGGCCTCCATCAACCATTCCAAATAACCCGAAGGAGATTCATTAGCCAGTTGCCTTACCTCTGAGACCTTGGACAGGTTGTGTGGATTTTTCTGGCGGCAACCTTAAGGGCTTGCAGAAAAACCTGGCAGTACTGAATGAGAGCCTCCCTACCTTCAGCAGTGTTGGGATTCCAATAGGGCCGGGACAAAGGGAAACTCTGGTTTAGGTGTTCTGGGTCTGAGGACGGGTTTCCGTCTGGGTCAAGCACCGCTCTCCACCCCAGAGAAGGAATGCGTTCTCTCTCCTTGGTGGTAAACAACACCTGAATATCTGTTGGCAGTCATCCCAAGTGGGACGATGGGTGGAGAAAATGGATTCTAAGAGAGAAATGAGACCTTGGGGGTCCTTAGAGGCAGGTTCTGTCCCTCCCCATTGTACAGATCAGAGGTGGAAAAGGGAACATAGGTGAAAATAGGAGCAGCAGGACCTTCAGGATTAGGTATTTCCCATAAAGGCAAAAGGGCAGGGCTAGCGGGGAGGAGTCTGGTGACTGTGGTCGCTTGTGACCTCTAGTCCAAACAGGGCTGGGAGGCCGGAAAGGGGGCTCCAGGATGGCTGGGGGAGTGGGCTCTGTCTCTGGCAAAACCGGTGCCGGGGGGTGGGGGGCAGAGATGGGGGGTGGCAGCGGCTCTTTCTCCTCAACTGGAAGAATCGGGTGCGGCTCCCGTCTTGGTTTCACTTTCAATGGGGCCAGTTATGGAGGATTTCTGGGCTGCTGCTTGGAAGCCTTAAGAAACCTTTTTAACCAGGAAGGGGAATCAGAAATGAGATCAACCCACATCTGTATACATGCAATTTTGTCAGGATGGGTTGGAGGGCTGAGGACATATCTTTGGACTGCCTCCACAGTGACCATATTGAAACTGCCAATCTCTGGCCATTCTGGAGCTCCATGAGGCCACTCCAGAGAGCAAAGTACACGGAGTCTTCCAGTGTGTACAGGTTCTCCATGTCCTTTGGCTCTCTGTTTAAATTCTCCAAAATGATTAAGAACTAGACTTAGAGGAGTTAGAGACACAGTTGAAGATCCTTGTCCCATAGTAGCTGGTAAGAAACAGTCGGTTAAACAGACACACAATAAGGCACCACAAAAGACACAAAAGACACAGATAACACACAGAAACGCCTTTCTGTCTACACTTGAGTAACCTATAGGGAAATAATAGTTATTAAATCCCTTAAATCCAATAGGTAGCATAAGACCTGGAACAGAAGCAAACAACTTAGTTACAAACAGGCAAATGCCCCAAATTCACAAACAGGTAAAAACCCCAAATTCACAAATGAGCAAAACCCCCAAATTCACAAACAACAGGTAGTAGCCCCCAGAGGGTGTCCCACTCCAGTGCAGAAGGAGCTCTTGGCTCATCTGCAGTCCAAATGCACGCCAAAGTTAAAACAAAACAAAAAACCCCACAAACACATAAATAGAAGATACTTACAGAGCACTGACCCAGATGAAAAAAAATTTGAGGGTGGGGGTCGTCTTAGGGTTAATCCCGGGCAAGCCCCCAAATGTTGTACCCCAGAAATCAAAGATCAAAAGTTATGAAAAAAGATAAAAGGCCAAGAAGTCTTGAAGGAAAAAGGAGTGCTTTATTTAGGCTGGTACCCAGTGACACAGAGTGCAGGTGGAATTTACACTGCTGTGCAACTGGGTTAAGGATTAGAGGGACTTATAAAGGGAAAAACCACAGAAGGGGGTTGGGAAGGCAAGAGGCAGGTTGTTCTGAGAAACAGGCCCATTTTAGGGGAAAAATGAGCTCATTGGCACATTGGTGCATTCCTGAGGAAACAGGACATCTTGTTGTTTGCCTAGAGGGTTGTGCTGAGGAATTTATGGGAAACAAAGGCTGGGGACTGTGCAGGGGATACTTGGGAGGCACAAAGTTCATTTCAGGATGACGGGCCATGGCGCATACAGAACAGAACGGTGGTGCTTGAGTTAGGCTACAACAGTCGTGATGGTTTTCCTAGTGTCTCTATATAGGTTAACAGTAAGGAAACCTACACATTTTAATATGGGAAGTTTCTTATACTTTCACTATTCATTAATGTGGTTATAGAATTCATGACTTGAAGTTTTTTTTTCTTCCAAAATTCATGCTTTTCTCCATTGTCTTCTATCTTCCAGTAATGCTTGTGAGAATTTTTGGACCATTCTGATCTTAATATTTAGGAAGTGTTTTTGAATTACTTCATTAATCATTCTCCCCCTTCTGAGCTCTCTTTCATCCTTCAACAATTCCTTGTTATTAAACTGATGACCTTTTTGGCTGATGGTCTTCTTTTTATCCTTTGTTCTGTTCTGTTTCCTGACCAGCAAGGATTGGGAACTAAAAACCTACCTGGAGCTCTGAGTAAGTCTGTCTACCACTCCCTAGTCTTCTCTGGGGGAGATACTGCAAGAACTTTACTTGGGAGCCCCAGTGCAATATCATTAGGTCTTCACCTGTTACTCCTCTTTGAAGGCAATTCTTTGAGAAAGTAGGGACTAATCCCATTTATCCCATAAGGGAATCTGTCTCCTTATGACAGGTACCGCGCTTTTCAGAGTTGATATCTGAAACCATTTCCGGGTGGAAATCAAGACAGGCTGAAGATCATCCACCACCACGAACCTGCCATCACAGTGGGCCTTGATACAGGGCATGGGCTGTGGGAAGAGAACAGCACTCCTAAGGCGGAGAGGTGAAAGGAGGAGAGGGCAGGAGATGGCTAACTCCATCCTTGATCCCCTTCTCATGACCAACTCACTCACCAACCTTCCCTACCAAGGACCACATTGGCTCTATGTTCTAGGTCTTTATGATGGGTGGACCCCAAAATTCTGGACATTTAACCGAGTACCTCCTGTTAGAGTTTTCTGGTGCAATAGAGAAGCAAAAAGTACAAAAAAAGAAAAGAACGGGTTTATTGAGGGCGTGGAAAGAAGCACACAACTCATGGCGGTGGGGCTGTTCCTTCGACCGGATACAGAGAGGCAGAGGGTTATGTGATCTCTGATCAGAAATGGTGCATGGGTGGACCTTGATGATGCATGAGGAACTGATTGGAACTTTCTTTGCATGCAAACAGGAAAGGGAGTTGCAATTAGGGCTGAAGAAGGAGGAAGCGGTAAGGGTTCCTGCTTTGGCCTCCCGCCATGTTAGACCACTGCCATGATTGTACAATAATTTATGCTAGGGCAAAATGCTAAGGACCTTTCACTTCCCATCCCAGATTGCCACTGGCCATTTAGGAAGAAAACATAATGTCTCTTTCTGGCGCTTTCCTTTCTTGCCAAAGGGCCTAAAGAACAGGTGCTGCCAAAATCAGCCCAACTTCAAGCACATGCTCAGCTCTAACTGGCTTGGGACCTGAGTTCTGCAGAGCAGAAACCCTAAAATGTCTCTGGCAGTGGAATATGAACTGGCCTTCTGTGGAGGGACACAACTGGAGCTGGGCACACTGCGACTACTGCTGAGCATTGAAGATTCCATTGCAGAAGTGTGGCCCACGAGCTTGGCACTGCCTCTTCTGCACTATTACCAGAAGGAGGGTCCAGTGGGATTTATTTCCAGGTTCTTCATATCCCAAACAGAGAACTGGAAAAGATAAACAGGGCAGTGAAAGCATACATTTATTGAAAGTGGGATAAAAGTACACTCTAGAGAATGAAAGCTGGTAGGGAAACAGCTCACAGTGGCCTGGAGGATAAATGAAGGGGTCTTTTGTAGCCAAGATTCCCAGGTGATCTCTCTCTCTCTCTCTCTCTCTCTCTCTCATGCTAATCGCAGCAGTGCTTCTATCAACCACTCGATGTTAAGCCATGTGTAAACTATCTTGTAAGAAAAGCTTGTCTGACTTCCTACTGTATGGAAGTGAAGAATCAGGAACACTGTTTTTCGGTTGGTTATGTCCACATGCAAATGAAGGATTGCAAAGAGGTACAAGCCATATACACTAGGATATGCTGGTAATACATAATAATTACTTTTATTTCAGGGAATTGGTAATACACATATTGCCTTGATTTTACTCCCCCTTTCCTGACTCTTTTTCTCCTGATTCTTTTCCTAGCTCCACAGACTTTATTTCCAAGTTACCTACCTTCTATCTTATTTTGCTTCTTAAATTACTTACAATTTGGATCTGTCATATTAGAGAAATTATCCACAGACATGCCTTTTTTATTATTTTCTTTTTCTCTTGTTTGTGTTGTTAGGTTTGTTTTGTTTTTTTCTTGATTGTTGAAGTCTGTCTCTTTGCTCTCCCTGTGCACTTAAGTTCCCACTTTAGGTCATTCCTGGGTGCAGGGGACCCACTTTCCTTCTCTTCCTCACAAAGCTTAGACCAAATCTTAGAGAGACTCCTCTTCTAGTCACCACCTGACATCTTCCTGGAAGTCTAACCTTACTTGTGCTGTCCCCAAATAGGTGCTCTTAGCAGCTTGATTCCCAGTGTGACTGGAGTTGGTTTCACCCAGTAGCATCACATGTTTTGTTTTTTTGTTGTTGTTGTCAACTTTGTTTCAAGTTCTTTCCCCTTTTCATAAGTCCAGTTGATGGGACTCACTCTTTCAACCTACTTCCCAAAGAAAAAGTAAAATAACTTATAGAAGCTCTGACTTTAAAATTTTCCATGATCCTTCCAGATTACAGACTTTCTCCCATCAAGAAACTGTGAGTAGTTCCAAAGACACTATCTTTGATGTAAAATATAGGGTTTTTTTTCCACTGCAGAGCTTTCAAGAGTCTAGGCAGTCATGGATTCAGAATTCCTGCACTATGTTCTACATATGTGTTATTCTATGTAGGTTCAAACCTTCTGTTATGTGACAGACCGTGAAGAATAGCCATAATAAATTTGTCCTTAGAATTTACCTGAAAATATCACCATATTCAAAACAATATTATTGCCAATGGATAATTGAAATAGAGGGATGTGAGTGATCCTCTGATAGATTAAAATTTATGACATTTACACTTTTTTTGAAAGGGAGAAGTGCTTACAAGATGCTTAGGATTTGACTGTGAAATAATTAGATGGATCTATGTTGTTGTGAAAAAAAATCAACATACAGATTTAAAAAGGTAAGCAAAACATGAAAATCCTTAGGTACAGAGAGGCTGTGACAATATTCAGCTAGAATGGTGAAGGAATCACAGATACATAGGAAAAAGTAAACAATTCACACTTGATTAGTTGTTTTCCATATATTTTGTCATATGAAGATTAGTTCCTGCACCCTTGCTTTCTAATAAGGAATACTTATTTGCAAGCTTTAAGTTCATATAAAGTATCTTAGAACTGTGTTGTTTTACTCCATGCATAAGCATAGAAGGAAGACAAGAACTTTCCTGGCTTAAGTTCAAAGATTTTGAGTAGACTTATCTCCTATAATTCATCAATGTCGGTGTAAAACAGTCTGAAGAATAGTCACTGAAAGCTGAGATGTATTTTGACCATCAAGAGAAAGGTATTTTTTGATGAAATATTTTAAAATGGATATTATTCTCAAAACTTTTTTTTTTTTTAGAAAGCCCCTGATTTGTCATTCATAGTTAAATGTGCTCAACATAGTTTGGACTGCACTCACATAATATGAAGATGAGGAACTTGCCTTGAACTCATGGCAGTCCTCCTGTCTCAGCCTCCCAAGTGCTGAGATTACAGGTGTGCACCACCACGCCCTGTTTGTCTTCTAATAAAGAAGTGAGTGAGTTGTAAATTCCTATATAGAACCTTAGAATTTTCTCTATCTACTCCATGGGTAACCACAGAAGGAAAGCAGGGACTCTTTTGGTTTACTGTTTAAAGATTCGACTTGAGAGTGTATTCATCTTATTTAACACATCACTGTCGGGGTAAAGAAGAATAAAGCGGAGTGGGGAGGAGACACATCAAGAGTCTTGAGGCTGAGGCCTGCCTTGAACCTAAAGAAGGGCCATGAAGACCCTCTTGGTGCTTCCTGAACAGCAGACCTTCCTGGATTGTGGCCTCTACTTTCTGAGCAGCTCTAAAAAGTGTGGATAGTGAGGAGCCACAGAGCAGTAGAAAATAGCTGACTCCTGTCCGGAGAGTGTTAGAGACTGCACTGATAAAAGACTTATTTCTGCTTGTGGTTTCCGAGATTGCAGCCTGCGGTCAGCTATCTCTCACGCAGAAACCTTATGGTCAAAGTAAATGAAGAAAACAGTGTGAGGCACCTTGTGTCAGCAAGGAAAGAGAGAGCAGAGTAAAGGCCTGGAGGAAAAAGCAAGATCCACAGATGGTCACACTCCACCACCCGGCCAGACACACTGGGGAGTGTACTTGATTAACAGCCTGCAGATGGCTCAAGCAAATCAAGTGACAATAATGAGACAAGACTCCAGGAAATATTTTCCTCCTACAGATTATTAATGTGTTGAAATACGTAGAGTGTCAACCTGTGACAGGGAACTGCAGGTCACAGGGATCTCAAGGGTCACAGGGACTTCTGCAGTCTTGAGGTGTCACTGCCTGTGGCCAAGAAATGTTAGTGTATTCATTTGTGGGGCTGCATTTTATCAATTACTTTTTTTCAAGATAAAGAAGAAACAGTGCTTTATTAACTGCTGCACTGTTGTAATAAACTTTAAATGTGCGATAAGGTAGCCCTTAAATTTTAGGTGGTCTGAAAGACAACAGAGGAACAGAATTCCAAATTTTTGAAAGAGGTGTGTTCTGCTACCGTTATAGGTATGCATTTAAGAAAATTGTATAGCTCTTACATGACCAGCAGTGTAACTTTACTTTGTACACTTTGAATTGAAAACATAAACAGTAATTTAAAAGGTAAAGAAAAACAGCATAATCAAAAACATACATCTCTCAACTGCATGTATGGAATGAATATGTGATGTTCATGGGAAAAAGGAAACAAGGAAAATGCTTGATATTGAAGTGCAGATTGACTACCAATTGCCCTGGTGGTGGCTGCGGTGGCAGGGAACCCTGCGGGGGGTGGTGGCCGGCTCCTCCCCTTGGTCAACGCCCTGCAGCGGCTCTGTCTTGTCCCCAGAGCCACAGTGACCCTGACGGCTGAGTGTCCTGGGTTGCTGCGCTGTTTGTGCGCTGTTGCAGCTGCAGACTGTCGCTTGGGCCCCCACCGCTGCCATCCCTGTCTGCGTCCAAACAGACATTTCCCGGAATCCCTGGCTTTTCCGGAGCTGCCCGCACGGCGCGGGCGCGGGCGCGGGAGGAGGCGGGGATCGTAGGCCCGGTGGGGTTACCCACGCCGCCCTGCTCCTTTTCTTCTCCACCGGCTCCTCATTAACAATGATCCTTGCCGTCACACAAAGGAATACGATAATCCTCAGAAATCAGCTTTTCCTTATGACCCCGAAGTCGGTTGTCAGATGCAATTGAAATGTTTGCTTTTCTTTTATCTTCACTCTGTTGCAAAATATTGCTATCATTTAAATTTATTTATTTGCTTATTCAAAAATCGTTTTCCTCTTTTGGGCACGTTTCATTTTCTGACTATGAATAGACTGAGAGATGCAATTTTGGCTAGGAAGCCAGTCTCCCTCATTCCACATTTTGACGAATCACAAAATCAGACTCCCTCTGTCCCATTGTGTCCCGACCTGGTCCGAACCCAGGATTCTCTGACCTCAGGGAATTTCTCCACGGGACAGGGACTTAGGAACCGTCTGAACACGCTTGTGACCGCAAGGGGGCAATAAACCGCAAGAGGCCCCTGAGAGCAGTAAGACCAGTGAGACCCTCCCCGCCTAGAGCCGAGCCCCAGGGGCAGCACAAAAAAGCCAGGAGCAAACTCCGTTTAAAAGCGATTATCCCTCAGGCTAGGTTAGGCTCACGTCCTGGGAAAATCCAGGGTCTGAAAGTCTCCGAGTGAAAATCTATCATTTGCTCGCACCAGGCAGGAAAGGAATTGTTTCTGTCACCTCCAGTTCAGTGGGCGGGCCGTGGCGCAACAGCCAATCAGCGACGAAGGGGCGGGTGGTATGAACTGTCCAATCGGAGGGGCGGAGGCAGGCAGGTTCTTCCTGTGTCATGGCGCTAAAGTTTTGATCCTGTGCTCGTTGCCGGGATCTGCCCCAGCTGGCTTGACCGTCTTACTCTATGACTTCTGTCAGCTGCGAGCTGCGTGGGAAGGACCCTGGAGGACTCTGAAGCCGGGCCATGGTAACGCTGTGGGATGGTTGCCCCGAGATGAGATGCGATGGTTGTGAGGTCTGGTTGTAAGTGGCTGGAACCAGAGATGGCGGCACTGGAGCTTCTCTGCAGTTCCAGAGTCTGAGGGCCTCATGGTCTCCAGTGCTTCATTACCCTCTGTCTCTACTGCTGTCGCCGGGGCCAGGTAGCTTTTGGGTCCCCAGAGTCCTGTCTCTTCATGATAACCTCCCCGCCTAGAGCAAAGCCCCAGCCTGCAGCTGTCTCTCCATATGTGCGGGGAGGGCAGGAGTCATGGAGGGGGATCCCTGATTCAGGTGTTGGATCAGACCGGTGCAGCTATGGTGTGCTGGTCCCGGGGCTCCTTCCCCCCAGCCACAGATCTGGGAAAGCTGAACTTTGTAAATGTCTGCAATGCAGGGTCTCAAGCACACAACTCATTTCCTTAGGCCACTGCTTCTCCAAGTTCTAATATTGCTGGAGATGGGACACAGTGGTAGTGGGTCGCTTGCGTGGCATGCAGTCACCTCCTGGGTTCCATAGACAGCAGTGCAAAAAAAAAAAAAGACGTGATTATGAGGTGAGGCCTCTTCTCACAGATTATTGAAGTGACACATGCTCACAGAGTTTACAATGGTGAGGAATACGGAGGGGATATTAATGTATTAAGACCATATAAAAGCGTTTTGCTAAGGACAGCTTTCAGAAGGGGCTGCCTGTTAAACACACACTGGGAAATGCATTGAGCAGGCACATTTACATGATTGCGTGTGTGAGTGGGCAGGAAAACAGGTGTGTAGTTCTCTGACTATTTGTAGATGCTGTTTGAAAAATTGAAGTGCTAATTTAGGTGGACTTCATATGGAGAGTCCTGAGTAGCGTGAGTAGAGATAACACCCCAAAGGTAAAGTGTGCAGGCCTATGGTGTGCAGGCGAATCTATCACTAGTCATAAAAGGGTTTTCTATGTGGGGAGGAGCAAGTAGGAGAAAGAATGTGAGGTAGGAGGACCTGACAGTGGGTGGTAAAATCATCACCTACAATGGAGAAGGTAATTTCCTGAGATCGGACTGTGAGCCGGTATAGGAAGGGTTGTGTGCTGAGCCTGGCCTGAGAGTGGGTCAAAAATCACAGGCCTCAAGGAAGGAGAGGAACTTAATAAAAGTTCGATAAAAACTGCTTCTCTTAGTGAGTAGTAACCTTAACATTTTTGAGGAAAATTTGGAAATCGGTAACTGTCTGGACTGGTTGTGGGTTAAAAATTTTAGTGGACCCGATTAGTGAAGTAAAGGGATAGAGTTTGTTAGGATAGAAAAGATGGCAAGGTGTGGTTAACTTTTTGTGTTTACAAGGGATTAAACTCAGGATCTTTGCTCTGAGCTACAACCTGCAGCATTTTAATTTTCTTTCTTTTTTTCTTTTTAGGATCGAACTCATGACCTCGCACTTGCTAGGCAGGCACTTATACCGCTGAGCTAAATCTCCTGCCCACAATATTTTAATTTTTTATTAAAATTTGAAACCAGGTTTGAGTAAGTTGTACCAGTAGGGAAGAACAGTCAATTCTCTTTCAGTCTCCCAGATTGCTGGGATGTCAGGTACGTGCCACCATTCCTGACTAGGATAGGAGTTCTTTAGTCATTACTATTTACTAGGATCATGGGGCTTGGTAACTTATAGTGAGGTATGGCAGTGTGTACCTCTAATCTCTGCTACATGGGATACTGAGACGAAAATATCACTGCTCCAAATCCAGCCTGGTTAATTGCACAAGACCCTATGTCAAGATAAAATAAAAATCCTATGGCGGTTTCTCCACACGAAGGTAACTTGTGTAACATGCACATTGACCTTCGTTCAAACTCCAGTAGTGTAAAAGAAAAAGTGTTACGGGTTTAGTGGAAAATTAGAATTTAGAATTTTATTCTGTTTGTACAATACTTGCTCATGATGCTTGGTGGCAGGAGTGAGTCACTGCTCTGTCAGCGAAAAGAAACAAAATGAAAACAGCCAGGATTTATAGTGCACTGTATTTAGTAAAGTCCATAAGATACTGTATATTGTTTTGTTATAAAATATACCTCCCGTTACTTAAATTTGCCCAACCACATGTTGGTGGAAGGGTTAGAGTTTTGAGGGGTAAAGGCTTAGCAATTATGTTTGCTATGTTAGGTATAATCAATGAATTTTTAGTACATTTTACTTTCAGCTTCGGCTTGATCAAGGTGTTAGGCCTTAACTCAAGGCACGTGTCTGAACTCATTCTTTCAATTCTTAGTAAAGTGCTGGTCTGTAAAACAGGAACCTTGCAAGATCACTTCCTGGGCTGAGTACTGTATTAATTAGGATCTTCAGAGGAACAAGGAGAACATTATGAATAACCTTTGGCTAAGGGAATACTACACTTTTTGTACTATAGAGAGGTCATCAGTCTGCTTGTACTGTCTGGCTTGCACACCTAGAACAAGGAGATGGGATAGTGTGACACAGGGCTGAGCAGTTTGACCACAAGATACAAAACATGTACAATACTATGGTGAAAACCACTTCATTTTTATTTTGAATTTATGCTGATACTGGAATCTTTCTAACTTCTTTAACCTTACGGCTAATAACTGGTTTTCTATTCTTGGATGCTGTCTTTCATTCTCCCAGTGCTTATTTGCCCTTAGTGAGCTGAAGATATTCTGTGCAGCATTTTTTCCTCCAAGACTTGGGAGTTATTTCACCTTCCCGGTAACTAATATCTCTTGGGGAAAGAGGTGACCATGAGATTTTGGTTTTTTTTCATAAGTGGCAGGAGACTATCACTGAAGTCTGCCTGAGTACTTCCTGCTCTCCCCACACTCTGAGAAACATGGAGAAAACCATGGGGATGGCCTGATGAGAAGCGGACAGCTGGGATAAAGCACAGAGCTTCTGCTCAAGTCAGCCCTTAGTTTGGCCTCTGCACTCCCAGTGTGTGTTATCACAGTGCACCAAGCCCTGGAGCCTTTTGTAGGTTTTCACTCTCCTAACAGCCAGAAAGGCAGCCCAAGAGGACAGGACAGGAGGAGAGAGTATGCAGATGCAGACTAGAAGCAATTTTAAGTAGAGCCACTCAGCTTGAGTTTGGGGTGCAAAGCCAGAGAGATGGCAGCTCTGAGGGTTTTTGTTTGCTTTTTCCGGGTACCTTGTAAGGTAGGAGCTGTGCGCCCTCTGCACCTTTTACACTAGTGGATTTAACCCCTGTTGATTCCATACTTCATAAAACATGTGGCTGTTGCTGGGTTATTTTTTTTTATATCATGATATAGAGCACAGATTTATTAGTATCTTGTAGATAGGAAAGAATATTCATAAATGTCCTAGAACACACAAACCAACCTTCATTACATAAAAATGCTGGCCCCAAATATCAGTAGTGTTCTGCTTGACAGCCAGTGGCAGGAATAGCTTCCTTCCACTACCATGCTTTCATCACTACCAGATTATACACCGTGACTTTACGTGTGCTTGTCCTTGGTGAGTCTAGGTCCCACAGGCCAGTGAGCACTCTCCGTGTGCTCTCCCTCTGAGATTCATTAGCCCCATGTATGTATATTTTTTGTGTGCAAAGTGGGAGACGTTAGAGAGCTTATCACATCTTTCACTTAATTCACTGAATATTTTACAGATTTACTCGCATTGCTGAATGTACATCTAACCCCTGACAGGGTCTCCACTTTTTGTCTCCATGACATTTTCTTTGCCTTTTCACAGTTAGTTGGAAAGCAGGCTTCTTGTGTTCTGCCAGTGATAAAGCAGCAGAGAACATTTTCTTCTTACTTCCCAAGAAGCAGACTTGAGAAAATGCCACAGATGCTCAGGAGTATGTTTTCTGTGTACAGAGCATGTGTACATTTAACGTCTTAGTAGTTGCATGTACACTACCACCACTAGTGGGAAGTATTTCTACTTCTCATAACAACCATCTAGACTTTTCCTAATCGAATGAATTTTATTGATTCACAGTGAAATTCAGTGGCTCTCCTTAATGTTTCTATTTTTATCCCTCCTTTCTTTCATGCCTCTTTTTTATGCATTCTTGATTTTGTATTCTCGTGTTGATTTTTGTCAGGTATTTTCTTTGCTGAACAAAGGTTTGAACTGCCGGAACCAGGGATTTTTAGCTTAGTGGCTTAAGCGCCTGCCTGGCAACTGTGAGGTCATGAGTTCGATCCCTGGTACAAAAAAAAAAAAAAAGAGAGAAAAGGTTTGAATTGTCATACATTTTGAAACTCTTCAAATTAACCTGAACATTTGTGGCTTTAAAATTTTTTTATGAAGTTTTTCTTATTCCTATTTCAGAAAATTAATTTCTTATGCCTTCTACATTTTACAGTTTCAGATTTTATATTTTTGTTTTTAATTTGCCTGAATTGTCCATCTGAATGTATGGGATGCAAAATTCACATTTAGTTGTCATATGAATGGAGCAGTTTCCCCATCATCAAGGAGAGAAAAAATTTCTGTTCCTCTTGACATGTACTTTCAGCCTCATAAAATCTGAGTTTTGAACAAAGCAGAAATGTTTTTTAAAATTTCCTATAAATTGTGTCTATACATCTCTGAGGTTCAAACTTAAAGGACTGTAATCATATAGCATGTCCCAAACAATTGGATAGAATATATCATCACTGTAAAATACATTATTTGAGATTAAAACAGTATAACAGTAACCTTTGTTTTTCAGATGGAAAGCTACTAGATTCTTGACATATAGTTAATTTGCTGGTATTAAAGTTAAAAATTTGTATCAAGTTATATCATCACATTCAAGTCTATACATTATTCTCCATGCATTAAGTTCATCTTCTCCAATTTTATATTTTTGAAAATGTAGATTTTTATTGTTTTGTGCATATTGCTTATCATAGGTTTATAAAGATGGATATATAAATGCTTGTTGGAGTTTCAGAACATATCTACATGTCAACAAAGTACTTATTTTAAGATGTGAGGAGGTATTTTGTTTAATAAACACTATTTGCCCAGATCAATTGAGGGTAACATATTTGCAAAATCAATTGTCAAGATCAATCTTCCAATTAAATATATTTTTAAGTGTAGATTGTTTTGAAAATATTAATTATATTCATGCATCCTGGGTATATTCTTATAATTTTTCTTTTATTACTGGCAACACATTTAAATTTCCTTATTAGTATGAGTGTGAATTATATATTAAGTCCATTCTTTATGGGGGATTGATGCATATACAGATTACTCTTGAATCAATATCTGTGAATATTCATGAAACCTTTTTCATGGATAGCTCCCATTTTTGGTTGTGCAAAATTTGATGGGTATTTCCATTATTTCTATCTTTTAGCTTTGCTAAATGCAAGCTTTGAACATTCATGTATAAATTTCTGTGGAGCTATAACTGCATATCTCTTGTTTCTGTAGGGAAAGTTTGATGAGTAATATGGGAACTGTTATAATGGCATATGGATTGTTCCATTCAACAGTTATGAGGCAGTCTTAGTCCTAATGAGACTAAGAGTTAGAAACTATTTGAGTAAATATGAAGGCTTGGGTCACTTAGGAAGTGTAGTGGATCGGTAACTGGTGGTCAACTTAAACACCAACTGAACGGAATCACTATGGAGCTGAGCATGGATGGCCCACCTAAGCACTGTTGCCAGCATGAAAAGGAGACCTGGAGAGGAAGAGTAGCATTGTGGATTCTCCTGATTGAGTGTTGTGGTTTGGAGCTGTTGGTTCTTTTTTTTTGGTACTTGGGATCAAACTCATGACTTTGCACTTGCCAGGCAGCTAAACCCCTGGCTCCAGCTGTGGTTCTTTTGGAGCTCTTGGTTCTCCTGGAGGAGCTTGTCATGTTGGCCTCTCCCATATGAACTCAGCTGTTACCATCAGAGGAACCCAGGACTTTGTTGCTGAGAGTGGCTGAAGTTCACTTTGGCGGAGCTCTGGCCCTTACTTTGAGCATCGCTTCCTGGCTCCAGAGGGCAAGATGTGTGCTGTTTAATCTCCAGGAGAAGCTTGTCATGCTAGTTTCCTGATACGTACTTGACTGTTATCATCGGGGGAGCTCGGGACCTCATTGTCGCCGAGGATGGCTATGGTACTTTTCAGGGGAGCCCTGGTCCTTATCCTGAGCATAGCTTCTTGGCTGTAGTACAGAACCCTCGGCCTGAATTTGCATTTGTCACACAGACCATTGATTAAATGATTGATTGATTGATTGATGGATTGATTGATTTGGAGGGGAGAGTTTTGAGATACAGTCTCAGTACCTATTTCATTCTGGCATTACTCACCATGGAGCCAAGGTTGACCTCAAACTTGTGGGATTTTTCTGCCTCAGCCTCCTGAGTGCTGGTATTACAGATGTGTACTCTGAGGCTTGGCATATGTCTGCCCACAGGTTGGCAGGATGCAATGGGGATATAAAGTCTGCTTTAAACTAGACAGTCTTGGCAGGACCTGGTCTTCCATGCAGTAGCTGCTATGTCTTGTTCTTCATGGTAGAGCCACTTTAGCTCTCTTTAGATGCTAGGACGTAAGCATCTTGTCCTATCTCACGAGATAACCTCAGCCTTGCTGAGCCCTAGTTGGGGGCAGCTCAGTGCCCGCGTTCCCCCTTCTCACCATATTTTGCAGTGATAGTAGCAGGGGTGTAGGGAGATGTCTGACTTGTGTGAGGTGTGTGTGGAGTAGCACTGAGTATGTGGTGCTCTGTTTTTTATTCCCACTGAAGACCTGGTGTCATAGTTTGTAAAATGTCCCTCAAATTTTAGAAGTTGACTGGATTATGTGGAGGTCATATTCATCAATGGATTTATCCATTGGTAAGTCCAGTTGCTGATATTTCTGTTAGGAGATAGGGCCTGGTTTAAGGTGAGTTACAGAGGATCTGACATGGAAAAGTGTATTGTTACTATTTTTGTTAATTTTTAAGAAAATAAAAGCAAACAAAACAATACAGTGAATCAAAACAAAACAGTGAAAGTGATATGAACTTGAAAACAAGATAATAGGAAATGAACAATGGCTGCCATAATGCCTTTTGTTATCTTCAAAATAGCTACCCATACCATCAGGTCTAATAAAATGAAATAGGATAAAATCAGTCAAAACAGTAAAAGTGATATAGGATTTTAAAGCAAGATAATAGGAAATCAACAATGGCTACCATAATATATCTTGTTATCTTTGAAATAGCTGCCCATGCCATCAGGTATCGTAAAACCAAAAAAACTCCACAAAAAACAAAAAGTAAAAACAACTCCCCCCACAAAAAAACAATAAGAGCAATCAAAACAAAACAGTAAAATTATACAGGACTTTAAAACAAGATGATAGGGAATTGACAGTGGCTACCACCTTCCCTTTTTAGACATTTCCTCCCCTTTCACTTTCACAATATCTACTGTACATTTTGGATCACACTAACTCCTTTAGCTTCTTATACTAGGGAGACAACGTGATGTTCCTCTATGTGAGTCCGAACCATTTCACACAAGAACATGATCACAAGTTGTATCCATTTACCTACAAGAGCCTCATGATAATCCTTCTTTATAGCTGAGTAGCTTTGCACTGTATAAAAATGCTGTATCTTTCTTATCTATTCTGTGGTTGATGGGCAAGCTTTCCCTGCTTTTTTTCTTGTTGCCTGTCACATGGGAACATTGTTTTCTCTCCTTTGACTTTCAATCTATGAATTTCCTTTCAAATTAATGTGTTTCTTGTATACAGCATATTATGGATCTTGTTTCTTGATCCACTCTGCCTGTGTTTCTTTTTATTGGTAAATCGAGGCTGTTTACATTAGTGGTTATAACCAACATACACACTGGTTCATCACTGCCATGTGTTTTTCCTGCCATTGGCTCCCTACTTTCCCTCCTCCATTCAAATATCTGCCCTGCTTGGTGATCCCTCTCTGCTGTTGTTCCTGGGACCATGGTCATTTTTATCTCACTCTAGAATGTCCTTCAGTACTCTTTGTAGGGTTAGTTTGGTGATCATGAGTTCCTTCATTTGTTCTTTGTCATGGAAGTATCTTATTTCTCCATCAGTTTTGAAAGATAGTTTTGCAGGGTACATCAATCTTGGTTGTAAGTTATTTTCTTTCAGGACTTTATATACTTTGCTCCAAGCTCTTCTTGATGGTTTGTGTTGACAAGTCTGCCATGATTCTGATGGGCATTCCTTAATAGGTGATCTGTTTTTTTTTTTCTTCTCTAAAGCTTTTAGTATTCTGTTCTTGTGCTGAAATTCTTGGATCCTGGTTATTATGTGTCTGGGTATAGATTTATTTTGGTTATAGTTAGTTAGCATTCTACATGCCTTGCTTATCTGTATGTCAGGTCCTTTCCCCATACTTGGGAAGTTCTCAGCTATTATTTCTGTAAATAGTTTATGTCATTTGTGTTGACTCCTGCTTTTTCACTGACACTTACTATTCTTAAATTATTATTATTATTTTTTGCATCATCTTGGAGCTGTTGAATTGTTATTTCCTGGTTCCTTGCTATTTTTAAGAGATCTTTCCTTTTGCAATTGCTAGCTACAAACCTGTCATCAAGGTCTGAAAGTCTGTCTTCAGTTTCTTTCAAGTGATTTTGTTGGCTTTCAATGGAGTTTTTAATTTCCTGGATATCTCTATGAGTCTGTTTCATACATTCCAGTTCTTCTCTATATTGTTCATTCACGGTTGCCCTCATTCTCCTATGCTCTTTTTTTCTATGTCTTCTTTAGGTACACTCAGCAACCCTTTTACTATGTTTGTCATTTCTTTTACCTGAGATATTATTTTTGATCTGATTTCTTTTACAGCCTTGTGAAATAGTTTCTGTACCTCAATTGCCATCATCCCAGAAATTTTAGGTGTGTGACTTCCACTTTCTTCCACGTCCATGTCTCCTGGACTTGTTCTGTGGGCTGGAGGCCAGAGATCACCTTTTGCTTCTTCATCTTGACATTTCCCTGGGTTCCTCTGGATGAGTGGGTTGTGGGGTCCCAGGTGCTTCACACACTGGCTACCTGTCCACAGTGTAGGGGGATGGGTTAGGCACCTGGGTTTCTCCCTACCCTCGTTCCCCAGGAAGCAGTGGGGTGCGAGTCAGGGCTTCTCTAGACACTCGTGGCTTCTCTAAGGTGTGACTGGCTGGTTCTCCTGGCTTGCATTGGCTTCCCCACCCAGAGAGTCCCAGTGGCAGCCAGTGTGTTTGTCAGGGCTCCGCTGACTGCTTCTCCCACCTGTGCTGGCTTCCAGCTATTGATGATAGAAGAAAAATGTAATTAGCTTTAAAATTTCATATAAATGATCACTCTTTACTATTTCTGGTAGAGCAGTACTTGAATTATCCAGAAGGATCCTGTGAAAAACTGAGGGAAAAAAAGAGGTCATTTTATAATTTAGAGCAATTACCTCAAGTGTAGCAATTAAGAGTAACAAGACTAGCCACACAGTTTAGAGGAAAGAAAATGTTTTATTTACCTGATTGAATATTTTTTTTTTCTGAAGAGAAATAAAGTCATCCACTGGTTTGCAAGGGTACAAAGTTTGTGGCTTGTCTTTGCTTTTTGTGTCTTAGTTAGTGTGAATTTTATACTGGAGAAGTGAATCCAGCCATCTCTTCCTGTACCTTAATGTCAATGAGTGATTTGTAGGGCTGTATAAGGACTTTTCCATTTGTAAGTAAATTGGTGCTGGGGTCCACCCTTTTTACAGGTCTTGAGACCTGGCCCACGGCAGACTTTGAACTGACAAATATTCTTAGTCCCTGGGAGTGAAAGAATCATGTTTCTATATTCTCAAAGGGCCTGCTGGAAAGTTTCCAGATGGGTCACATGTTGAAGGAGCTGGGGAAGTTTGCGTATCAGTAAATAGGTTAGATGTCAAAAAGAGCCTCCCACAAATAGGCTGAGATTAAGTTTGGGTTTAGGGTATACTCAAAGTTTCATTAAAGCAATTGGGAGGAGTTCTAGCCATTTATGGATTTTTCTTTTCTAGCACAGCTTGTCTAAGGGTCACTTGAGAGTTTGATTGGCTTACTCAACTTTACCTGATAACTGGAGCCTCCATGCATTGTAGAAACGATACTAAAAGAAATGATACCATTATCCCTGGTATATACTGCCCCTTGCTTCATCCAGAGCAGCTCTCGAAGTTCCTGGGGGAAGGGTGGTGAGAGAGGATGGAAACATAAAGAAACGAGAAAGCTGAGGCCAGATGAAGCCCTCGCTCTAGATGGGAGGAAAGAAATGCTCAACCACGGTAGTGCTTATTTAAACATTAGCAGTTTAGTGTCTCGGGACACCCGCGCCTAGTAATCTGCATCCATGGCAACCCGAGGGCATGGTGTTCTTGACAATGGGACACCTGTTTGGCTGGGGCGCTCCTTGTCCTCCTACCAGGCTTGCCTCCCTCCTGCACGTGTGATCAGTCTCCAGCTGCAGGTGCTGCCTACTAGACCCACTTGGCATTGGCAAGTTGGAAAGTCCAAGTGAGGACAGTAAGCTCTAAGTTTTGGGCAGAAATCCCAGGAGAGAGTTCTCTTGCTTCAGTGACTGACTTGGTAGGACTGTCTGGGATAACTCACCCTCCTGATGGCTCATTGTATGAAACTACTGCCCTTTTCAAAGGTTCAGTTTTTGTCATTGATTTGTCTCATACAGGGCTTTGGCTACTTCTTTAAAATGGGATATCAGTATATGACAGAATCCCATGATTTCCAAGAAGCCCTCAACTACTCTTTACTTTCTGGAGGATCCTAATGGTAAATTTGACTGTTATCTTTGCCAACAGTTTTCTTGCCCTGATGTTAAAACATATCCTAGAGATGTTATTTTGTTGAGAAATCTGAACCTTATTTTGGGACACTTTGTAACCCCCTTTGGTGGAAAATTGAGATTGGTGGGACTACAAATGGGGTCATCTATATCTCATAATAATTCCCCGTTTTTAAACTTGAACTGTTACTTTAGGTCACAGGCTAGAGCTTGTGCAAATAAGTAGGGGCTATCTCTGAAACTGTGAGAAAAGACAGTCCCAGTACACTCTTGACAAAATCTTGTTTGGGGATCGTTACATTCAAGTCAAACCACTATTGTGAGTTCAGGTCCTTGGGGATACAGAGGGCATCTTTGAGTTCAAAGAGAACCAGTTAGTGTCTCCTGTGATCTGTGGTAAAAGAGTGTACGGGTCTGTTACTAATGGATGAATAGGTACCTCGCTTCACCGATTTGAATGTAATTTTGTACTAGGTGATATACTCCTAAGGGGTGATTATGGGGAAAAGGGATGCATTGCACTGATACGCTACCAGCAACCCTGTAGCCAGCAGTTTTTCAACAGTGGACTGTATCCTCTGCCTAAGTTCTCTCAAGGTAATACTATATTTGTGAGGGTATAGATTAGGGTCTTGTGGCACAATGACTACTGGAGTGGCCTTGGCCGCCCTCCCCATGGTGCCACCATAATATACTTGGGGATCAACTCCCAGCAGAGAAATTGGGCCCCATTGGGCCAAGCTGGCTGGGTCCCTGGTGACTAGGACATGGACTGTCACAGGTTTGAATGACAGAGTGGCCCTGAGTAGGAAGTGTGTATCTCTTCAGTTACGGGTGTGGGACGCTCCAGTTTCAACATAAAGGCAACTTGGAAAAGTAAATCTTCCAACCGGCAGTTCAGAGGGGTGTAGAGAAAGTCGACCGGCCAACTCCTTCAAGGCACACAGCTTTGGGATAGGGTGAAAGCTCATCTCAATAAAAAATGAGAATTAAGATACCTCAGTGTCCCAGAGGCTTGTCTGCTGCACCTAGGGTCGCCCAAGGCTCCTGCTGGGCCATGAGGGTGTCCTTGTGTGGGAGCCACGTAGGCCTCTTTAGATGCTGTTGTTCACGTTCTGGGCCGGCATCGTTCCGCGGCCACCATGGGGTGGGCGGCCCCACCTTTCTCTGGGAATGAGGGGTCTCTTCTCCAATGCCAGGAGTCTTTTGTGTTCTCACAGATCCAGCAGAGTTTGGTTGCGTTAGAGGACGCTCTTCTGTCCAGTGTCCTGGCCACTTGTACTTGAAGCACTCTGACTTGCTGCTATCACTTTTGAGATTAACTCAGTTCCCCATAACCCAGCGGCTTCATAGCCTTTAGGGTGAGCTTGGCTATAGCCTGCCTCTAACTTCAAGTTTTGTTTCTCTTCTATTTTGTCATGAATATTAAGGTCAAATAACCCACTCCGACCACTTTACTTGTCCCAGTTTATGGGCTCTGTTTGATTTCCTAGAGCTTTTTTCTTAATGCCTGGAGCTGACTGACTAATAAAATGTTATCTTAGAACATCTAACCCGGCCTGAGCTGATTGTGGATTACAAGCTTGGGCACCCCCTTGCACATACCCTGTTAGGTGACTGGAAGGTGTAAGCTCCATTTGACTTCTTCTCCCCCCGTTTTAGAATCATACTTGAGCCCCTCTTGGGGTCCAAATAAGGCATCAGTTTATTGTGTATTATCAGGTTAAGCCACATAGACTTCATCATTAACCTGCTTCTTTCCAGCTCTTATGTTCCTTTTTTGTTGTTATTGTTGTTTTGTTTTTATTGCTGTGCAACAAGAAACCAGAAAGACTTGGGCAGCTTCTCGATAGGTCAGATCTGAAGCCATTTTAAGGATGTGGAAACCATCAGCAAACTTTTTAGAGTCCTCAGAAAATCTACCCAGTTGTTTATTTGTTTGGATTGTTATATTTCTATAACTGAAAAAGAGACTTACTGAGAAGGTATTTAAACGGGGTTCAGGTGGAGTGGATGCCTTGTACTCCCAAACGCATGTGGTAGGCAAGGAGAGGGCATGGGGGCCTAACAGCCCTGTCCTTGGGTCAATCGCCGACATGTTCATAGGGACCTAGAGGGCACCCCTTGAGCTCTTAGCCCAGGGATGTGACCCGATAGGGCTAACCTGCTTGGGATTTGGTCATAGTGGCCTTATGAAGCATTTCCCTATGTCACTTGCCACACGGGAATCTTACGGGACACCCTCTGGGTTTATTACTTTGCCTGGGTACCCCCTGATAAAGCTGGACTCTGGCAGCCAGAAGAATCGGGCCTTGTGTGGTTACTGAACCTCTGGGTCTCTCCACCTATGACCACAACCCATTTTCTGGACAAGTAAGTAGTTCAAAGCTGGAGTTCTATACTGGTTGGAAGCTTCAAGCCAATTATAAAGCCACCTAGCCTGACAGTGGCAGTGTGACCGGCTAAGGTGGGGTAGTCAGTACTTTTTAAGAAAATAACCCCTCCGCTCCAAACCTTAATAATTTTCCTACAAACCTGGCTCCTAGAGATCTTAGCTGACAAATGAGCCACTGAACAGGTGATATCCCATGTCTGACAGTAGGTGGCAGTCTATCAACAGGAAGTGTGACATCAAGCAAGATGTGATTTAAACAACCACACAGCTACTAAGTTCATACAGGATTTGACTTTTAAAAGTTGTTCCCTTGTATAGGAGGGCTTTGATGTCATGACGTTAATTCCCGTATGTCACAGTGTGGAACAGGATATAGCACATGAAATTTGGGAGAGCTCACCAGCTCAGACCACAGGACAATTATATGAGAAAGTACTCTATAGGGCTTACTGAGTCCCCAAGAGTTACTGTGCTGATTGATGATCCATACTGAGAATTTCTAGGTGGACTGAAACTGAAGCTTACTGTTCTGTTTTGAATTTATAAAAAAAGTGCAATGGCTGATTTACAAAGTGAATGAGACACAAAATATCTAAGAAGAACAAAATACAAATTTAACTATCTTTAATACTTATATCTTTTATGGAAAAAAGTAAAACAAAATTTTATAAAATAATAGGGGACTAACAATGGTTAATACGTTGTGTATTGTTATCTTTAAAGTGGTTTCTCAGAGTAGAAGATGTGGGCATAAAAGATTTTCCAATTCATATTAGCACAAACCTTTTTCAATAAACTAAGAGATACTAGTAGTATAACTAAATTGCATTTTTTCCCTTTTCCCTTCCTTTCCCCTTTCCCTCGTCTTAGTTTCTTTTTCCTTTTGAACAATTTCTTCCCATCTCATGATATCTATCATACATTTTAGATGTTATTTACTCATTTAGTTTCTCACAACATGGAGACAATACAATGTTTACACATGTGAGTCTGATTTACTTAATGTATGAGTATTTCTTTTTTTAAAAAATGTTTTTATTATTTTGAAGGTAGTAAAATACAACAGAACAAGACAGAACAAAGCCAGTTGGAGACAGTGTATTGAAATTGGTACAGAACTTCACAGCAGATTACCTGGATAACAGTAATAGGTACCATAGTATATCTCGTTATCTTCACAATAGTTGTTTCAATCAGTCATAGCAAAATCAAAGGAAATACAGAACATTATAGAACTTATCAAAACAATATTGAATAGAGCAATACCATTAATCAGAACAAAGCAAAACAGTGATAAAAATATTTGTCTTCAAAGAGATGGTAGAAGGACATCCCCCTTATTTGCTATATTGCATATGGTCAACCTCCCAAGAGCTGCTCAGATCTCTGGCTCCCATTTGCTAACGGGGGAGGGGGGGATGGGATCAGATGTTTGATCCAGTAGGCTCACAGCTGCTTACCAGGGAGGCGAGCTGGTTGCTTGGTTTCCCAGTGCTCTAAGTTCTAACATGGCATGGATCTCAGGAGACTCTGGTGGTTCTCGCCCTGGGGTGGCTGCAGCTTGCTGGACCACAGCTATTTACCAGGGTGGTGAGCTGGTTGAGTATGATTTCTACTTGCATCCATTTACCTATGAAGTCTCAAGTTTATTCCTCTTTATGGCTGGGTAGTACTCCACTGTATAAAAAAGATCATATCTTGTTTAAAATCCATTTCTCAGTTGATGGGCATTTGGATTGTTTCCAAGATTTAACTATTACAAGGTTTTGCTGCTATAAACATAGGTGCATATATATTGCTGTGGGAAGATACCCAAAAGGAGAATAGCTAGGTCAAATGGGACATCTAATCCTAGCTCTTTGAGTAATCCCCATACCGATTTCCACAGTGGTTGCACCAGTCTGAACTCTTACCAACAGTGGGGAATGGTGTTTTTTTCCCACCAGCCCCACCAGCATTTGGTATTGATGATTTCTTGATAATAGCCATTCTTTGTGGAGTGAGATGGAATCTCAGTGTTGTTTCAGTTTACATCTCTCTAATGACCAATGATGTTGAACATTTTTTCATGTATTTATTTGCCATTTGTATTTCTTCATCTGCAAAGCACATATTCATCTCGGATGCCCAGTTTTGGATTGGGTCTTTGAATTTTGGCAGCCTGATTTTTTTCAATTCTTTATACATTCTAGATATGTATAAAGGTTCTTTATACGTTCAGTTCTTTATATGTTCAGACAGAAATCTGAGGGACAGTTGGCTAAAATTTTTTCCTACTCTGTAGGTTGTGTCTTCACTATTGGTGACTTCCTTTGATGTGCGGAAGTTTTTTTTTTTTTTTTTAAATAAGATGAGATCCCAGTTGTTGATTCTTTGAAGTGTTTCCTGTGCAGCCTGGGTTTTGTTCAAGAGTTGTCTTTATATTGGTAACTTGCATAACAAATGTTAAAAGGTCAATGACAGAATGGAGTTTTTGTCCCTATGTTTACAAAACACCAACTGATGTTATTGGGCTCTTGTGTTTCTTGCTTCTACTCCAAGAACTATAGCTAAGAAGTGGCCTATGCGATGAAAAAACAATACTGAAGAAATAATTCTACATGTCAGCAAAGAAAATGAGTATCATTAGTATATAGTGTGAAGCCAAGTATCAACCTTACAATACTAGCCCATTGCAATGTTTCCCAGGTCACTTCTTCCCCAAAGTGGATGTTGGTTTTAGCAGGGTCTTGTCACTTCACTTTTCTTCAATAAGCTCATTCTAGTGAATTCTCCACCAATCAATTTTATTTTCTCAAAATGAAGTATACTTACCTTAAATGAAATTTTTTACTCATTTGTCTTTTGTTCTGGAGAAACTAAAATATGCTCTGGGCTTGAGTGGGACACAGTTCACCTTGCTGGCTGAGTTTGTTAGATGGTTCACATGTATGTTTTTGAGAAGAATTATTCCTTTTGCAGTGACACCAAAGTTCCAAGCCTGTATTCCCTGTTAACATAAACTTAAAAAGTGTGTGCATCTGTCTTGGTTACTTCTCGTTCCTGAGACAAAGTACCTGGTGCCCAAAATGAAGGAAGGAAATGTTTGTTTAGCTTACAGTTTTTTTTGGAAGTTTCAAACCATATTCAGTTGGCTCCAAGGCAGGGGGTGGCATGGCTGAGGTTTAACCGTTCCTGGCAGCCACAAGTGACAAGAGCCAACAGGGTAGAAAGGAAAAGCTCCCTTCCTTCCCTTATACTGTATGCAGATTAACTGCCCCTGGGCGGGTGCAGCACTTACTACCAATCCCAGGGCTAGAAAATGAACCAATCACAAACACTAGACTCTGCCACCTCCATGACTGCATGAGGGTTCAAGGGGACACCTAAGTTGTAACAGTATCCTACATGAAAAGCATTTTCTGCACATTATATTCTTTTACCTTTCTTTTTTTCTTTTTGTTAAATATAAGAGAGAAGGATTTTGTGTTTTTCTACTTCTTACACTGCCATTAAAATATTTATACATTTCTAGTTGATGCAGGAATTCTACTTTTTGTGCACATATCACAGATGTAGGCCAAATGGTAAAATGAACCTCAGTTGTACATTTTCTTCATGCATTCACAAAGTACATTGGTTCAAGTATAATCTTACCAGAAAATTTTTATGTCAAAATTTATTGCTAGAAAATGATTTCTATTTCTGGGTGACAGCCTATACTCATACCACCTTCTTCACTGTGATGAAATGAATTGTATTGAATTCCACTTTTGTTTTTTCTTTTCTGGAGATAAAGTCTTGCTATGCAATGCAGGCCAGCCTTGAATTCATTATGTAGCCCAGGCTGGCCTTGAACTCACAGTGATCCTCCTGCCACAGCTTTCTGACTGCTTGGACCACAAGCATGCACCACTGCTCCTGGTGGGATCCACTTTTGGGTTTTCCTTTAGCTTGGAGAAAAAAAAAAAATCTACAGTTATAATTTAAGCATTATAACAGTCCACGTATTGACCCACAGCTCATATGCACAAAATGCAGTAGCTATGGTCTCTTATTTCAACAGTAACTTTATAAAATCAGTTATCTAAAGCCCAGAAGATTGGTGGCTAGATAATATCGGATGTGGGGGTGGGGGTGGGTTTTTAAAAGAACTCTGCTATGTGGTATGGGAAGGAGGAAATAGGAGTGGGGTCGAGGTATGTGATATATTTAGATGGAATGAGAGGCTATAAAATTGCTAGTGAGAAATGGGTATGAGAAAGGATTCTATAGCTAACATCAGTACTACAGATAATGTTAAAGGGAGACATACAAAGAGGGGAGAGAAGAAAGTAAAGTAAAATGGACAAGAAACAGGAACAAGAAGTTAGGTGAGAAGATATGGATAAAATTGGAAGGAATAAAAAGGGACAGGAAACAAGTCCCTCACCCTCTGTAAATTGTATTGGAAGAAAAGGGCAAGAGGAAAAGAAATCCACGTATACACTCTTCAAAGAAAGAGGCAAATAATGGAATGCAAGTTGGGGGAAATGAGCAGAAAATTGGGGGAAACTTCCTCCAAAAGAGGATGTTTTCTGTTGTTTTGGACAGTACACACAGGAGTAGGGAGCAGAGTTCAAACCAAGATGTGAAAGTATGAGGTGGCAGTCCACCCCCAGGATGGTGATGAATGCAGACGTCCACAGGCTCTGGAGGTGGGGCCAGTGTGATCTTCCCATCTTGTGTAACTTGGGCTGAATCTGGTTGCCGACCACCTGAACCCAGTCTGTTCACCAGCTGCCACTGATTCAGTCCCTGTGCAGTTTTCCTCGTGGAAAACTATACTTGTCTGAATAGTGTTCTTTGGGTTGGAATCTTCAAAGCAGAATTCAGACATTGCCACCTCACTGTGTTTGGTTAGCTCATTTCTTACGTCTCTTTTCTGTGATAGATTCTCCTCCTTCTGTTTCTTGTTGGTGTTCTCTGAGTCTCTGATGTCTTCTCCTCTATTCATCCACGTTGGATCTTCCAGGTCATTCCTTCTCAGTAGATCTTTCTTCAGCTTCTGTGATGTGATGCCTCCTCTAGTCAATCATGTAAAATTTCTTATTCTAGACTTTTGCCTTGTCCAAGATCCGGTCCATTGTTTGGCTGGCACTTCTGCTGTCCCATGTGGAGGGGACACAGCACAGAGCCAGCTCCAACTTGGTGGCACCTGAGCCAAGACATGCAGTCCGCAGTTATGCAGTTGGTCGTGGACCAAGCATTCCCTATCCTTCTAATGAGATCACAAAAGCCAGTTCTGTTTGTCACATTAGTTCTTGCTGAAGCACCTGAGGATAGAAAAATTACTGTTCCAATATCACAGAGCTCGTGATATGATGAAAGACAAATGTGTGTCTTCAGGTAGGGTACTGAATCTCTACAATTGTGTCTGTCCCCAAAGGAAGATCCAAATTTTTTAATTTATCATATCCCCTTGTTGCATGTCTGTATCTATAGCTTTTCCTGCTTTGCAGACAGAAACCTTTTGAATTCATTGAGTGATACATCCAAAAGCCCCATCCACTTGCATTGGCTTGAAAAGTTCTAGGACATAGAGGAAGACAGGTGAAAATTTCACAACTTTCAAGAGTTGCCCCAATAAAATAGGAAGCCCAAATAACTTTTGAATATATGCTGATGGAGGTTATATAATACTAAATCGTGCCAACACTTTCAGGGATATCTGAGTAGTTTCATAGTAGGTGTTCCCTGAATATCTACATGTCTTTGTGGATAATTATTATGAGCTCTTTTGAGTCTACACCTACAAGATAGTTATGGTATTTATAATAAAGAACACCCTGACCTTGCATAAATGCTCTGAACAAGTTACCAAGTATCTGCAGCAGGTGCTTAATTTAAACATGAGTTTATGGCCAGATATATCTGTCTGTATATAATTTGTTCTGCCTGCAGGTTTGGAGTGGATCAAGAACAGACATTGAGTGGAGATGTAGGTGTCCCGAGTTGCTGTATTTGGGACTTCCATAGGATGTATTATGGACAGTGTAAAATACTGCACACAAGGATAGAAAGTGAACTAATTTTACCTATACCTCTGACAGAAAAAGTGTAATCTCTTTCTACATCTACAACAAGTCCTTCAGTGCTGGAGACACTAATTGTGTCTCAAAAATATGCAACTGGATTCCTATGCTATCTCAAGCTACATGACACCACTACTCATTTCCAAGCATGCACATTTCCCTCTGTGTGCAGGGTTGTTTGATGTGTGGCTGCTGGGCTGATGCTGAGTGACCACCAAAAGATCTCTGTTTGCCCACTGTAACATATGTGCTATAGATTTCACCACTGTGGAGCTTTGAACTTGCACATAGAGGACTGGGCTTTGAATTTGCACAATTGTGATAACATTGGGTAGTGTGAGTATTGAATTTTTAGTCTCACAATTTGCTCATGTAGAATTGCTTGATATTTAGCAAACAAAACATATTTGAGTTCAGAAGAAAAATTGTGAAAAGACATAGGTCAACCTTCAAGTGAGTATAAGTTGTGAGAATAAGTGTAGATCTTTTTTGAGAATTGAGTCTGAGACAAAGAAAATAATATCCTGGGATGATGGATAAGTAGGTTGCAGAGAGATGGCAGGTTTGAATTTCCCAGCTTGCCATAACTGCCTTACTCATCACGCAAAACTAAACCACTTGACTGCATGGATACATGGAGAGTGGTGTGTAAGCTCAGGAATGTGTTTACCCTTCTAAGTATTGCTTCCCTTGTGAACTCTACAAAGCAGGCTTCTTTCCTGATCTATTATTTTGCTTCTTTTGCAGGAAGATATTTGCATAAAATGGAAGTTGTTTCAAGAATTAGTTTTTATTGACTAAACCAAAGTTTATGACTTTCTTGGAAACTAAGCAGAGAATGATTGCATTTCAAGAAGCAAAGAATAATTATAACTAAATTATTTGTTTTACATTTCACCTAAATATGTATAAAGATTTACAGAATAATGATGCAAGTGAACAAATTAATGAAGGGTTATTTCCAGTTCATCTTTTACAGATTCCTCCCAAGTGGCCATAGTATGAATTTTCTGTACAGTCTTTATAGTTATACCATTTCATCAATAACAGTTAGTGCTTATTTGATTTTTCATGTCCATTAATATTCGTTTTATGTAGTTGGGTGCACCAGTATTTGGTGCATCTATATTTATGATTGTTGTCTCTTCTTGGAGTTTTCTCTTAATGAGTTTGTAGTGATCTTCTTTGTCTTTTTTGAACAGTCTTGGCTTGAAGTTCACATTATCTGCAAATAGACTAGCTATCCCTGCTTTTTTTTGGTTCATGTGTTATGGAGTATTGTTTTCCATCCTTTGACTTTCAGTCCATGAATTTCTTTTTGAGTTAAATGCTTTTTTTTTTTTTTTTTTGTCTTTTTGAGACAGAGTCTCATTATGCAGTTCAGGCTGGCCTTGAGCTCACTTTGTAACCCAGGCTGGTCTCTAACTTGCAATGAGCCTCCTGCCTTAGCCTCCTGAATGCTGGGATTACAAGCATGCACTACCATGCCTGGCATAAAGATGTTTTGAATGCCACATGTTGTTGGGTCTTGTTTCGTGATCCATCCTGCCAGTACATTTCTTGTGATTGATGACTCGAGGCCAGTTATGTTGATGGTTTTAACTGGCACATATTGTCTTGTCATAATCATATAATGTTCCTGTTGATGGTTCCTTGTTTTTCCTCTCTGTTTAATTGCTTTCCCTGCCTGGTAGCTTCTTTCTATTGGTACTCTTGGAATTGTGTGTGGGCTTTGTTTTCTCTATCGAGAATATCGTTCAGAACTCTTTGTAAAGCTGGTTCAGTGGTCATGAATTTCTTCAGTTCTTTGTCATGGAAGTATTTTATTTCTCCATTGATTCTGAAAGGTAATTTTACAGGATGTATCAATCTGATTTGGAAGTTGTTTTCTTTTAGCGCTTGAATTACATCACTCCAAGCCTTCCTTGATGTAAGGGTGTGTGTTGAGAAGTAATTCTGATAAATTTTGCTTTATAGATTTTTTTTTCTTTGACCACTTTTAATATTTCATTATCATGTGGAATTTATGGAATCTTGATTATTATATGCCTCAGTATAGATATATTTTCATTATGACTAATTGGAGTTCTATATGCTTTACTTATCTGTATGTCAGGTTTTTCCATGCATGGGAAGTTTTTTGCTGTTACTTCTCTGAATGGTTTTTATATGTCATTTGTGCTGACTCCTGTGTTTTCATTGACTTTGAACAGACTTATGATGTTCATTGTATCATCTTGCAATTGTTGGATTGGCCTTGCTATTTTCAAGATCTTTCTTTTCATGATCACTAACCATGATACTGCCTTCTAGGCCTAATGTCCCATCTTCAGTTTCCTTCATTTGGTTTTATAAACTTACAGGATATCTATTTGAATCTGTTTCATAGATTCTATTTTTTGGGGCATTCATGGTTTGCATTATTTTTCTATGCTCTATGTTTTTATACCAGGAATCAAACTCAGGTGGGGGGTGTTGCCATAGTCCTATAACCAGTCAAGACCTCTTGCCTGCAAATGCCACTGGACCAGGGTCGGGGGGGACAAGGGTAGCACCCTTGTTCTACTACAGACCCAGGCCACTTGCCTACTTGCACCACAGGGTAGGGTCCTGCTTCTTGTCCTTGATAGCTAGGGCTATGACTGGCATTTGGTGTTGGCCAGATTGGAGTCTGGGTCCCAGCTCCTACTTCTGAGCCAAGTTACCTGCAGTCTGCTTTCCAGCTGTCAGCTGTGTACTGTGACTGAGCAGCCCTTCCCTCATTCTACGCACAGACACTGGCATTGGTGAAACCCTGGGGCTGTTCTGCTGCTGGTGGTCAAGTCCCAAGAGCTTTGAGCTAAAGTGACCCAACTGCCTCTCCGCACGGCAATGTGTGGGGCGCCACTGTGGTTCACTCACCAACTGATGCCTGTGGGTTGGGCTGCTTGGAAAGTGTCTCAGGTTTTCACTGCTGCCTCCAACTACATAAGACTCTCCCAGGCTCGTAGCAAGGAATAAAGTTGCTTTTGCTGACCCCTGACCCAACAGATCAGTCACACAACTGGTCCAGCCACACCACACGGCCTTGGGTCTGCAGTGGTGAGCTGCCATTCCTCCTGGAACAGCGAATCCTAGTTTCTCCTTCTCTGTCAGTTCTCCTGCGGTGCCCTTGTGACCTGAACTCCCTTTTGTTTCTCTCCAGGCTGCTGTTTTCAGACTCAGCACTTGGTTCTGGAGAAGCTGAGTGGATGACACTCCACATGCTACCATGTTGGTCTCCCTCTAGTACATGTTTTTGCAGTGCATGATTGCATTCACTGTGAGGAATGGGCCTGATGTTTTGTGAAAATGTGCTTTTTATTGTGTGATTTGTCAGCACTTGGAAAAACCTAATCCATTTATGTAAGGATAAATACCTTACACGGACACCGTTCTTTATGATTTTATCTTTAATGTTACCTCAGTTTTGAGCATTTTCGTATGTGGGTTTTAACCTATGCAAAATTTTTTTTTTTTTATATTCTATAGTTCATATGGTGTAATGTTTATAATCACTAACCCAGTTGTTTATAGGTGATACGTAATTAACAGATTTTTGTATATTAAACTATGATGTATACCATGCTATACTGTTTTCTTGATTCTTTTTTTTTTTTGGTACCGAGGATCGAACTCACAACTGTGCGCTTGCAAGGCAGACACTTACGCTGCTGAGCTAAATCCCCAGCTGTCTTCTAATAGTTATTTGTTTCTTAATTTTTCCAACCTATAATGTCATAAGTTAGCAAAATCAGTTTTTTCTATTGCATTTTATTCTTAACTTTAGTTTTTTTTTCTGTGATTTCTTTATATCCATTGATATGATTTTAGGATTTGTGTTTTTTTATAGTGTAACATATTACATTAGTTATTGAATAATACTACTTGTATACTTTCAATAGTTTCTTCTCATTGTGGTCTGTAGTCCTATGTCAGTGGCAAGTAGTAAATTTATTATTATCTACTGAGCGATTTGCATTGTTACTTGTGCCTTTCCTCAGGTGTTTTGAAGTGGAATATTTAAATATTGAGTTGATATCTTTAGAAATGATTTAAAGGTATCTATTCATTTTCACACGTTATCAAATAATATTGTATTGAATCTTTCATTTGAAACATGTATCATCTTAATATTTGTGATTTAATCTTTAATTCTAAGGAATTTTCTAGGTACCTTTGTGCTTTTACTTCTAGTTTCATTTTACTGTGGTGTGGGAGGTGATTGACATGATGTCTTTTCCTTTGAATATGTTGAAATCTTTATTATTTCTTGGAGCATCATCTGTTGGAGACTATTTTCTTATGATTTTAAGAAGACTGTGTACTCTGCATTTATTGCATAAAGTATTTTTCAATACACAACAAATCCACTTGAGGGAGGATGTTGGTTTTAACCGTGTAATTATAGATTTCTTGACCTACTAATTCATGATGGAGGTGTTTTGAAACCTTCAGAGGTAGTTGTTGTTCTGTGATTTTCCCTTTACTTTCATGTTTGTTATCTTGTGTTATTTGAATTTGTTTTTAGTGGAATATATAAGGAGAATGGTTTTGTTGGAGAACTTCCCTAGATACCATATTTGATACTGTAATTCTTTTCTTTGAGTACAGAATGAATAATGTCACATTAATAAGGTTTTCTTGAGTCAGTGCTAGACTAGTTTGTTTTTGCATAACTTTGTATTTTATACTTTTCTTCATGTTATCATACATTTCTTGTATTTTTCAAATATTTGTGTACTTTTTAAGTTGACAAATGGAGATTGAATTTATGTATAATTTAATGCATGATTCCTTTAAACAGTTATGCATTGTCAGTAAAACTAATCCAACATATAATATCACAAACCTTTCATTTTTGTAGTCTGAATACTTCAAAAGAAATGCTGTGCTGACTGTCAGAGTAAATGATAGTGTTCTTTTTAAAAAGAATTTTATTTAAAGAGGGGAAAAAAGCAAAACAAAAAAGGGTAGAAACAATACAGAATTTTAAAAAAATAAACAGTAAGAAATCGTTAGTTGATACATTGTGTATTGTCTTCTTGGATATAGTTGTTCAAGTTACAAAATTAAACATACAAAGTGGACCTTCAAACAGTGAGGCTGCAAACAGTTCTGTTCACCTATCCAACAGAAACTTACCAACATGGTTATCAATCCTACACACTTAAATATACATGCAGTTACATCCTTTAGAGCACTTTCTTTTCCTCCTTTTGCTTTTTAAGTCCATTATCTGTTTAGTTATATCATGTTTCAGTTTGCTCAGTACCTTACTGTTTTCTTGTTGTTATTTACTTTTAAAAATTTTTTCTTATTTATTATTATTTTTATTTTATTTATCTATCTATTTATTTAATTTTCTTTTGAAGGTAGTAAAATACAGCAGAATAAGACAGGACAAAGCCAACTGAGGCAGTGCAGTGAAATTGGTACAGAACCTCACAGCAGGTTACTTGGATAAGAGCAATAGGTACAATAGTAAATCTGGTTTTCTTCACAATAGTTGTTCCTTCAATCAGATAGAACAATACGAAAGAAATACTGAAATTATAAAAACATAATATTGAATAGAGCAATACTATTGATCAGAACAGAGCAAAACAGAGTCAAAAATATTTGCCTTCAAAGAGATGGCAGAAGATAATCCCCCTTATTTGCTATATTGCATATAGTCAGACTTGCAAGAGATGCTCAGATCTCTGGCTCTCACTTGCTGGGGGGGGGCGGGGAATGAGATGCGGGGTAGACTCACAGCCGCCCGCCAGGGCGGTGAGCTGGCTGTCTGTTTTCCCAGGGCCCCAAGTTCCAGCATGGCTCAGATCTCAGCAAACACTGATATGGTTCTTTCCCTGGGGCAGCTGCGGCTTGGGAGGCCACAGCCACTTATCAGAGCAGCATGCTCTCATGTTTTATTTTTACCAATGATAGTGTTCTTAGCTGTATTCATAGTGGCTAATAATTTTACCTAGATAAAATTATAAAATTTTAAAACATTAGATTCATCAGTTCTTTTCTATGTAGATATTTTTAATGGAGAACGTGAGTTGGATGTTTTATCTACTGTCACACTTTAATTGTTTATTCAAATAACATGCATAGGATGTATATTGGGAATTTATATAGCATGTTTCTTACTGTTTTCCATTAGTTTAAATTGTTCTCTTTTTTGTTTAATCTTTATTATTTCTTCCCTGTTTAATGGAGTATTTTTGCATAATTCCATTTGTCTTTGTCAATTAAAAACCCACCATATCTACCACACCTCTGTCTTCTAATTTTTTCCTTGATTTTCCATTGTTAGCAATGTCCTTTTACAATTTATTTAAACCCACGTTTAAATGACACTTGTTTCATATATGTTAACCATGCTCACAATTACTTCCCATCCAATGTACAATTTGTCACTAATTCTAGTTGTCAGTACCTCTAACAACCAGTGTAGGCCTTAATATTATCCATTTAAACTCAATTTCTCAATTAATACAGAGAGTATGCATGGCAGTAGATTTATTTAAGGTATTCTTGCAGTTGGGTAAATTCTGTATGGTCTTTTTGATAATACAGAAATTGTTACTGATGCTATTTTATACAAACAGCTTTTTCCTGTTGTCCTTTGATTACTTCCATCTAGTCGCCTCTACCATTTTTCCATAATTTAGACAGTTGCCTGATTGCCTTTACGTGGATAACTCACTGATCTTTTTGAGAGACTGTCTTTTCACTTCATTTGTCCTTTTTTCATTTCTTGGGCATGCTTTCCCATTCCTCTGTACTCTGTGCTGTTTTTATTGTTTGTTGCTCATATGTGAACATTTGCTTAGTCTAATAAGGTAAAAGTTAAAATCCCATCCTATTTCATTTTCAGGGTTTAGGAACACAGCTTGGAGTGTTTGAGATTAGGAACTTCACTTTTACCAAGAATTTGGATGTAGAAGTGTCCGAGTGTTTTAGGCGTTCAGAAAATACCCTATTTTCCAGTCAGAACTCCTTGAACCATGAGGATTTATGAAATGGCCATGTTCTCTTCTTTCCATTGTCAGAATCAGGAAAGATTTTCTCTGATTGTCACCGTGAGATTCTGGCATCTGCTCTTCCTGAGCCATGAGTTACGTGAGTCATAATCCTTGGTACATCCTCTTGGATTCTATGCTGTAACTTTCCCAGTCTGAACATGAAGCTTTCCTCTTAAAGTTTAGCATCAAATTCACTGTAAATAGGAAGTTTAAACATTAGTTGACTTTGATGTCCATCTTTCACTTCTCTGACTTTCTAGCCTGTTCCCCTCTTGATGGCCAGTGTGCAGTCAGACTATAGCTTGATGGTTGTCACTGGGTCTAAATTTTGCAACTGTACCACCTTGTTTACTGCTGTCTAATACATGAATTATCTTTCGTATTTCCACACAGGAAGGTTGGTAAACACATGTAAATTAACTTGTTCTTTCTTTGTGGTAATTTTCTGTAAGTATTTTATGATGAATTTTTTTTCAAAACTTTTTGGTGAGATTTAGCAATAATTACAAAAGAAATATCATGGAAGCCTTTAGAAAATTTTATAACTGGGCTTTGGGCAGTGGTGAAGAGCAGCCAGGCGAAAACCCTGTTTGACTCAACTTATCTTTCCCATAGATAATCATAGTTCTGTGTCAATTACTCCTTTACTTAAATTTACCATCTGTATTTGTCACAATGCAGAATTCTTGTGGTTTTGCTCCATTAGAGTCTCCGTAATGAATTACTATAGAGATCACACAGGAAAAGCCATGGATATTGGCATGTGCCTAAATCTAGTGCTCTGGAGATTGAGGCAGGAGGATCATGGAGTCAGGGTGAGCCTTGGGCGCAGCATATGGAGTTCTAAGCCATTCTGAAGTAAAAGTAAGATTCAGTCTCAAAACAACAAAATAAATACAAGAAATTGCACAGAAAAGCACATTTCAGGTATGTCCTTTATCTTATTGTGCTTCAGCTGTCCTCATGTCTGAGAAATGGTTTAACCTGATTTCTTGTACATTCCACCAGCCACATGGTTGAAGTTTATTCAAGTTTACTTGATGTTGTGAAAAAAATCATATCTGTCTCCAGGAACAATAGCACAGTGTGTCCTCTGGACATTGGGATAAAGTTCTTGGTCTATAGATTTTGTTAACCTTCAAAGGAGAGGAAATGGTTCAGTTGTATCCTTCCACATTCCCATTTTAGTTGGCTGTTTTCACAACCAGTGTCTTGGGTCTCATTTCATACTTGGTGTTTCTCTCAAATTGTATATTTTGCTATTTTTTTAAGAGAATAAAACAAAAGGGGACAGATCTAAGCAGATCAGAACAGAACAATATAAGCAACACAGCACTTCAAAACGACAATTGGATATTACCAGTAGCTACCATAATGTCTCTTTCTTTGAAGTAGTTGAGCTTAGCTTTACACACAATAATGTCAAACATAACAAAATAGAATAAAACCACTCAAGAGAATGAAAGTATTACAAGGCATTCTGAACCAAATAACTGAAGATGAACAATGGCTACTATATTATCTCATTTTCCATAAAAAATTTGTTTATACTATCACACATATTAAAATCCAATAAGATACAATGTGATAGAACCAATGGTAATAGAAAAACAAGAGCATGGTAGGACTTCAGAACAAGATGATATCAAATCAACAATGGCTGCCATATTGTCTTTTCTTCAAAGTAACTGTTCATACCATCATATATGTTAAGATCAAACAAAACGGAATAAAACCATTCCAACCAATGAATGAAAACATAAGACTTCAAAGCAGTATAATGGTGAACCATGATTTCCATAAAATCTTCTGTACTCTTACCATTTCTTACACTAGGGAGACTATACAGTATTTATACATGTGAGTTTATTTCACTTACGAGTATGGATTCAAGTTGCATCCATTTATTTATAAATATCTCAATGTGATCATTCTTTATAGCTGAGAGGTACTCCATTGTATAAAAGTACCACAATTTTTTAATCCATTCCTTAGTTGATGGGCACTTAGGTTGTTTCCATGATTTGGCTATTACAAATTGTGCCACTATAAACATGGGTGCACATATATCACTGTGGTAAGATGTTTTCAGTTCTTCTGGGCATATGCCTAGGAGTGGAATAGCTGGGTCAAATCGGACCTCCAACCCAGCTTTTTGAGGACTCTCCAGATTGATCTCCACAGTAGTTGCAACAGTCTACCCTCCCACCAACAGTGCAGAAGAGTTCCTTTTTCCCCACAGCCTCTCCAGCATTTGTTGTTGGTAGTTTTGTTGATCCTGGCCATTCTTTCTGGAGTGAGATGGAATCTCAGTGTGGTTTTAATTTGCATTTCTCTAATGGCCAATGATGATGAACATTTTTTCATATATTTATTTGCCATTCATATTTCTTCATCTGAGAACTGTGTGTTCATCTCAGATGCCCATTTTTGGATAGGGTCTTTGAATTTCGGGGGTCTGATTTTTTTTTTTTTATTCTTTATGTTCTAGACAGAAGTCCTTTGTCTGAGGGACAATTCACTAAGATTTTTTTCCCAGTTTGTGGGTTTTCTTTTCACTCTGCTGGAGATTTCTTTCGACATGCAGAAACTCTTTAATAAGACATGATCCCAGTTATTGATTCTGGAAAGTAGTTCCATGTGATTTGGTTCTTGTTCATGAATTCTTTACCTACTCCTATGTCTTCAAGATTTTTACCTACTTTGTCTTCCAACAGATTTAGTGTTTCTGTTTTAATATTTAGATCTTTGATCTATTTAGATTTCAGTTTAGTACACGATGATAGGCATGGGTCTAGTTTTAGTTTTCGGCATATGGAAAGCCAGTTTTTCTTGCATCATTTAAAGAGACTATCATTCTTTCAGTGCACATAATTGGCCCCTTTATCAAAGATAAGGTGGCTGAGTGTGTTCGTAGTTGTATCTTCTAGTCTATTCCATTGATCTTCAAGTCTGTTTTTATTCCAATACCATGTTGATTTTATTACGGTAGCTTTGTAGTATAACTTCAAGTCAGGGATTGTGATGCAAAGTGGCTTTGCTGCTTAGAATTGCCTTTGCTATTCTAGGTTTTTTTCTGGTTCCAGATGAATTTCAAGAGTGATTTCTCTAGATCTGTGAGGTATGTTAGTGGTATTTTCATTGGGACTGCATTGAATCTGTATAACAATTTTGAGAGAATAGCCATTTTCACAATATTTATTCCTCCTATCCATGAACAAGGGATATCTTTCCATTTACTGAGGTCTTCTTCAATTTCTTTTTTCAGGGTATTATAATTTTCCCTGTACAAGTCTTTTACATGTTTTGTTAGATTAATTCCTAAGTATTACATTTTTTTGGATGCTAGTGTGAAGGGTGTGGCTTCTCTTATTTCTCTCTTGGTGATTTTGTTAGTGTATAAGAATGCTATTGATTTCTGAGTATTGACTTTGTATCCAGCTATATTGCTGAATTTATTATATCTATGAGGCTTTCAACAGAGGTTTGGGGGTCTTCTATGTAGAGTATTATGTCATCTGCAAATAATGATAATTTAACTTCCTTTTTTCCTATTTTTACTCCTTTTATTTCTCTCTCTTGTCTAATTGCTCTGGCTAGTATTTCCAGTGCTATGTTGAATAGGAGTGATGATAAGGGACATCCTTGTCTTATGTCTGATTTCAAGGTAAAGGCTGTCAGTTTTTGGCCATTTAATATGACACTGGCTATTGGTTTGTCGTAGATGACTTTTATCATATTGAGGTAAAGACCATCTATTCCAATTCTCTGTAAGGTTCTTATCATGAATGGGCATTGGGTCTTATCAAAAGCATTTTCTGCATCTATAGAAATGATCATGTGATTCTTACTTTTGGCTCTATTGATATGGTGGATTACATTTATTGATTTATGTATGTTGAACCATCCCTGCATGCCTGGGATGAATCCCGCTTGTTCATGGTATATAATCTTCTTGATGATTTGCTGCATCCTGTTTGCCAATATTTTATTGAGAATTTTTACATCTATGTTCATTAGGGAGATTGGTGTGTAGTTCTCTTTAGTTGGGTCTTTCTCAGGTTATGGTACTAGAGTGATATTTGCTTCCAGGAATGGCTTAGGGAGAATTGCTTCCCTTTCAATTTCATTGAAGAGTCTGAGGAGTGTCGGCATTAAGTCTTCTTTATTTCTTGTAGAATTCTGCAGTGAATGTCTGGGCCTGGGCTCTTCTTTGTTGCTAGGGACTTGATTATATTTTAAATTTCATTAATAGAAATTGGGTTATTCAGCACTTTTACATCTTCTTGATCTAGCTTTGGTCGTTCATATGTTTCTAGGAATCTGTCCATTTCTTCTGTGTTATTGAACCTATGAGAGTAGAGGTTTTCGAAATAGTTGTTGATGATCTGTATTTCCACAGGGTTGGTAGTGATTTCACCTTTTTCATTCTGTATTGCGTGAATTTGAGTCTTTTCTTTCGTTTTTAAATTAGGTTGGCTAGGGGCTTATCAATTTTATTTATTCTTTCAAAGAACCAACTCTTTGATTCATTGATTCTGATTCTTTGTATTGTTTTCTTAGTCTCTATTGCATTAATTTCTGCTCTGATCTTTATAATTTCCTCTCTTCTTTTGGCTTTGGGCGTGGCTTGTTTTTCTTTTTCTAGATGTTTGAGGTGCAATATCAGGTTGCTTATTTGTGTTTGTTCTGTTTTCCCAAAGTGGGAACTCAGTGCAATAAATTTTCCTCTGAGGACTGCTTTCATTGCATCCCACAGATTCCAGTAAGTTGTATTTGTATTTTCATTTGCTTGTAGATATTGTTTAATTTCTTCTTTAATTTCCTCTGTGACCCACTGATTGCTCAAGGATGTATTATTTAATTTCCATGTGTTTGTGGGATTTTTGGAGTTTCTTTTATCATTAATTTCAAGTTTCATGGTGCTATGATCCGATAAAATGCATGGGATAATTTCAATTCTTTTGCATTTACTTAAATATGTTCTGTGGGTTAGTATATGGTCTATTTTAGGGAATGTCCCATGTACTGCTGAGAAGAATGTATATTCTGATGTTGTTGGATGGAACACTGTGTATATGTCTATCAAATCCATTTGTTCATAGGTGTGATTCAGTTCTGTTATTTCTTTGCTGATTTTCTGTCTAGTTGATCTATCCCTTTGTGTCAATTGTGTGTTAAGGTCTCCTGTTATAATTGTGTTATTGCCTACTTGATTTTTCATTTCTGTTAATACTTGCTTTGTGCAGTTAGGTGCTCTGGAATTTGGTGCATATATATTTAAGATAGTTATTTCTTCATCTTGCAGTTTTCCCCTAACTAGTATGTAGTGACCTTCTTTATCTCTTTGAACCCTTCTTGGTTTGAAGTTCACATGGTCTGCAAACAAAATAGCTACCCCTATTTTTTTTTTGAGTTCCTGTTGCATGGAGTATTGTTTTCCACCCTTTGACTTTCGGTCTATAAGTTTCCTTTTGGGTTAGATGGGTTTCTTGCAGACAGCATATGGTTGGACATTGTTTCTTGATCCATTCTGCCAGTCTGTTTCTTTTAATTGGTGAATTGAGGCCATTTACATGAATGGTTATAACTGTCATATATTGGTTTATTGTTGACATGTTATCTTTCTGATGTTGTATCTTAACTTTCCATTCTTTTTAATTGTTTGTCTTGCTTAGTGGTTTTTTCCTATGTGTATCTAGAATGTCTTTCAGTATTCTTTGTAGGGTTGGTTTGGTGATCATGAAGTTCTTCAGCTGTTCTTTGTTATGGAAGTATCTTATTTCTCCATTTTGAAGGACAGTTTTGCAGGGTACATCAGTCTAGGTTGGAAGTCATTTTCCTTTAGTATCTGAAACATTTCACTCCATGCTCTTCTTGACTTCATTGTTTGTGCTGAGAAGTCTGCTGTGATTCTGATAGGTTTTCCTTTATAGGTGATCTGTCTTTTCTCTCTAACAGCTTTTAATACTGTGTTCTTATGTTGGATTTCTGGGATGGTGATTATTATATGTCTGGGTGTAGTTTTGTTTTGATTATGACTATTTGGAGTTCTATATGCTTCACTAAACTGTATGTCTGTTTCCATTCTCATGTTTGGGAAGTTTTCAGCTATTACTTCTGTATATAGCCTGTTGATATCATTTGTGTTGTCCCCTTCTTTTTCATTTATCTCTATTAATCTTATGTTGTTTTTCTTTGCATCATCTTGCAGCTGTTAAATTGTTATTTCCTGATTTCTTGTTATTTTTAGAAGAACTTACCTTTCTTGTTCACTAGCTACAATCTTATCTTTGAGGTCTGAGATTCTATCTTCACTTTCATTGAGGTGGTTTTTGCAACTTTCAATAGAGTTTTTGATTTCTTGTATATCTCTTTGAATCTGCTTCATGTATTCTGTTTGTTTCTTAAACTGTTCATTCAGGGATTCTATCATTTTGCTTTGTTCCTCTAATTTTTTAGCTGTGTCTTCGTTGGATGCATTCAGTATTTCTTTCACTACTTTTATCATTTCTTCTTTTACCTGGGAGATTATTTCTGATTTGAGTTCCCTCCTAGCTTCCTGTACTTGTTTCTTTATTTAAGTTGACTTCATTTCAGGCATTTCAGGTGTATGGCTAGTATTTTCTTCTATGTACATGGCTCCTAGGTTTTCTTAGGATGGGCTGGAGGTTTGAGATTGCATTTTGGTCTTTCGTTTTGTCATTTTCCTATATTTCTGTGTTTCCAGTGATGTTTCAAAGCTTTCCCTGGATGTGTCGGATCACCTCCTGCACCCTCCACTACTGGGACTCACTTGGCTTTGGCTTCCCTTGGGAGATGGTCCTGGTTCCCCTGGTTGAAAGAAGGTTGCTGGGCTTGGTCCACTCAAGCCTGGGGAACCTCTGGAGCCTAGTCCAGTGTCCTAAGGTGGCTGTGTGCGCACCCAGCTGCCTGGATCGATGGTCCCAAACTTTTCCGGGCCTGCCCCGGTGAGCTGCAACTCGCCTCGTGGTGCGGTATGGGCCTGGCTCCCTTTTGGTGGGCCTGGCTCCCCTGGTTAAATGAATGTCTATTTTGCTATGTTTTTATTAACTTTTACTTTGTACACATTTTTGTATTCACTCCATTTTTCAACTTGTCTATTTTACCCCTCATTTTTCATAGGTTTCGATTTCTTCCTTTAATCCTGATGACTTCTTGATTTTTCTGCTAGGGAAGCTTTTTTCTTTTTTGCTGTTAGGAATGAAACTCAGGACTTTTTTTTTGCCAGGCAGGTGCTTGTGCCACTGAGCTGTATCCCCAGCCCCTCCACTGAGGAAACTTTCTGTCACATCCAAAAGCTATTTGACTCTCCATTCTCAAGTATTCAAGTTTATCTTTCACATTTCAGGGTGATACTTAATTACTGTCCATGAAACATAGAAGAGAAAATATTTTATTGGACTTTTCTGTTTTTCCCTGTCTCCCATATGAAGCACAATGTGACTTTTGCCATTTTGTACCATAGCAGCTCTGTCATGGAGCAATATTTTATGTAGATGTGGGTCCACTGAAGACTTTTTTCCTTTTCTGTGATGATTTGTCATTCTTTCTAATAAATATACAATTCCTAAAGCACTGCATTTTGAATGTTTTTTATGTGTATTAGGCAAGATGCCATTTTCTTATTGCTAGCTAATCAATTTTTAAAAGATATTTATTATGTTGAACAGCTAGTTTTTGGTTAAGTTGAAAGTATAATTTGAAGTAGAAATTTTTTTCTTAACTTTATTGTCTTATTTGTACCTGTTTGCAAAATACTGGTTTTCAGTTGCATATATTTTGATCGTATGCTTTTCTCCCATTTTTCTCTCTCCCACCATCATAGAATTTTTCCTGTCAGTGTTAAAGGTGACTGTTTCGTATCATTGAGCTCTTAATATAATTTTGTTGTTCATAGACATTCTCCAATAAAAATTACGTTTTCTATTACATTTCAATTGTCATTCATGGTGTTTATTTACTATTTAATTAATTCTTTGCCCACAAAATCAGGTTCAGGTTTCAAAGTGCTGTCTAAATACAACGAGGGAAGTACAGAGCAAATTTCCTAAATAATATGTTGTGAAGAGAAATTTTCTATGATCTGTTAAGAGAGTTAATTAGTCATCTATTCCAGTTTTTATTTGTATGCTTGTCTTGCAGGTTTCCTCTGTAAACCATGCTAAAAAGATAGTGCATGAACAAAACTAGGTTAATCAGTGGGAGAACCAGTGTGTTCCTATTATGTGAATTCCACTGTAGCATCAGAATTCCTGTTTGAGATGGGTATATGGGTGGTGATAAAGAACTTGATAACTAGGCGTAAACAGTTGGAGGATTCAGTCTCATTTGCAGGTTTTTGTGAGTGGAGTTGAAATGTTCCATACTGTGAGTCTCAGTCATCTTCCTGTACATATATATGTGATGATTTAGGAGGCAGTGACCTTTGAGGATGTTGCTGTGACCTTCACCGTGGAGGAGTGGGCTCTGCTGGATTCATACCAAAAGAAGTTCTACAGAGATGTGATGTGGGAAACCTTTAGTAATGTGTCTGCTATAGGTGAGAGTGATATTATTATCTAATTTATAAAATCAGAGAGCATTGCTTCTTGGTCATCAGTGTAGTTTTATTAATTGGAATGTGAAAACAGTTTTAAATATTCTAGATATGGTCACATTGTATCATGCATCTCCCTGGAATTTTTATGTAATGTCGGAATACCTCACTATATTTCTTTTTCTACATGTTAGGAAGAAATTGGGATGATAAGCAGATTGAAGATGAGTGGCAACAATATTGGAGGAGAAATCAAAGGTAATTCACACGGAAGTTCCTCAAAAGTCAGGGGAGAGCAAAAATTTTAAACCAAGGAAATCATTTATATGGTTGGTTGCACATAATAAGAACCATGCAATTTTTCTGCTTACGTTTGTGATTTGTTTCACTTAACATGGCCTCAAGGTGCGGTCTTTTTTCTTCCCACCAGTGACTCAAGTTTACCCTTCTTTATGGTGAAGTAGTACTTCACTGTGCATGAATAAATGAAAGGGCAAAACAAACAATATATAACAGACAACAGGGAGAAAGATATTTTGTAAAACTGAAAAGAAATAGGTGAATGAATGGGAGAGGAAGAGAGGGTGGAATGGGAATGAAAATAGTGTTAAGTCTTGTTCTGTACATGTAACAGCATTCTGTGTGAATGTAATCATTATGTGTTAAAAACAGGAATTAATAGAAATTAAAAAAATTTTAAAATCTGCTAAACTACAAATGAAACTATGTTCAGATTTATTTAATCTCACAAACTTTCCTATCATGCGTACATGTTGGGAAGCCGTACTGTGACAATGGTATATCTGAAATAGTCTAATACTAGGAATTTGTGGATAGCTCATATTATATATACAACAAGTGACATTATTTAATGTGTTAGAATAAACAAAATATCTTCCACACTCAAAATTATGCACATGTTTTATGAAATTGAATGTAGGCATTGGCTGTAAGTTTATATGAAACAAAATTTTTGTTTAGACTAAGGATTTATCTCAGAATATCTAATTATGGGGCTTGAAATTTAGCTCAATGGCAGAAGCACCTGCCTGGCAAGTGCAAGATCATGAGTTTCATGCCTAGTACCAAAAAACCAAAACCAAAACCCAGAATATCTAATTATGGATATATATTAATGTTTTCTAAAGGCCGCTTTTATACCAATGTAAGGAATGCTGTTTATTTAAATGTTATAGACAGTTGGTATTTGGAAAATGGCTACCCTGATAGAAGTATTCAAATCCAAATAAATTCCACTGTTTTAATAACAGCTGTTTGCATGCAGTTTTCCACAACATTCAGTCCATTCATTTTCCAGAATTGTTACAAAGCACTTTCCTATGCATTTAGTGGGAATGTCACATAGTACAACATCTATGGAAATATGTATAGAAAAATTCTAAAGAAAAAAAGAATTTACATTTGATCAAGCTATAATTTTACTGGGTATATTCCTAAAATTTTTGTCATATTATAATGATTCATGCATACACATGTTATGGGAGCACAGTTTTTAATAGGTGATTCCTGAAAAAGCTTATCCACAGGGGAATGGGTAAAGAATATATGGGATGAGTCAACCATGATGGCACATACTTATATGCCCAGCACTATGAGAAGCTGAGCCAGAAAGATCGCATGTCAGATTCAGCATGGGCAACTTAGTGACTGAGGAAAATCTGTTTCAAAATAAAGGCTGTGGATGTAGCTCAGTGCTAGAGCCCTGAGTTAAATCTTCAGCACTGAAAAATGTGTGGAATCGTATTCAGCTAGAAACAAGAATAAAATAATGTCATGTTCCAAAAAAAATTTTTTTGATGGATCTTGAGTCCATAACGTTTAAGTGAAATAAGACAGACAAATTTTAAGTGAAATAAATCAAACTAAAAATTTAATATCTAGTGATATATATGAGAAAATCAATATATGACTTAAAGAGTAAAATAAAGGAAAGATGATAGAAAATAGGCATTGTTTTGTAAAGAAAAAAAGAATAAAAATGATGGTCATTGATTAATATATTGCGTATTGTTATCTTCAAAGTATTTGCTCAGATTACAAGATATAGGCATGAAAAAAATGATTCAACAATGAAAATACTAATACAAGATTAGTAGTATAATTATCTTGTGTGTGTGTGTGTATATATATGTATGTATATATATGTGTACATATATACATATATATATATAATCTTTTCCCTTCTTTCTTTTTTCCTTTCCCCCATCCCAGTTATTCTTTCCTTTTGAGCAATTTCTTCCCTTTTTGCATTTACAATATCTATTACAGATTTGGGACCTTATTTACTCTTTCAGTTTTTTATACTAGAGAGATAATATGTTTGCACATTTGAGTCTAATTTATTTCATGTATGAGTATGGTCTCAAGTTGCATCTATTTATCTGTAAAAGCTTCAAATTTGTTTTTCTTTATGGCTGAGTAGTGCTCCATTGTATAAAAAATCACATCTTTTTTTATCCATTCTGAGATTGATGGGCATTTGGGTTCCAAGATTTAGCTATTAAAAAGTATGCTGCTATAAACATGGGTGCACATACATCAATTTAGTATGGTGTTTTCAATTCTTCTGAGAAAATACCCAGAAGAGAAGTAGCTGGATCCAGTGGGACCACCATTCTAGTTTTTTGAGGAGTCTCCACACTGATTTCCACAATGGTCGTACCAGTTTACACTCTCACCAAGAGTGGAGGAACATCCCTTTTTCCCCACAGCCCTACCAGCATTTTTATGGTTGAAGAAGATAGGTTTTTTTGGTGATGGTCAAGAGGTTCAATGGAGAGGGGTGGGTACAGGGTCATGGAGGAAGAATAATCAATTAAAAATAATCAATATTGATATATGTGTGTACTGAGTCCCCAAAATGAAAGTTAATATTATGTGTTACAAATGTGTCATTTTAAAAACTGTCAAATTAAGACTACTATTTCAGAAAGATTGATTTTTTTCATTATGTTTATTTATTTTTTGTTTGTTTTACAGATGTGAAGAGGCAGTGGAATGTCATCAAAATAAATCATGGCATCAAGATGGAGTCATGTGTTTTTGGACTCCACATTCTAATGTGAACATGAAGCTTCCTGGTTTGAAGCCAGCTGAAAACCTTATTTGTAGCAAGCCCCTGATTGGTCATTCATTGCTAGATGTACCCATCATGGCTTACACTGTACTTGAATCATATGACTGTGAGAAATTTGAAGGCAAACTGTCTAACCGTAATGCCCATGATTCCCAGCCCCTTCATAGGCGTGTGAGTATAAACGCTGGGGAGAGACCCTGTGAGCAACATTGGAAAGTGTACTCTGGTTGCAGTGTAGAAACTCACATTGGGCAAAAGCCCCTTGAATGTAAACAGGACTCAGACACCTTTGGTATGCCCACTTATGTTCAAATCCATGACAGAAACCACAGTGGAGTGCATCCCTTTGTATATACACAGTGTGGCAAAGCTTTTAATTCCCACGACTATATTCAAATACAGGAACGACCTCATAATGGAGAAAAACACTATGTATGTAAACAGTGTCAGAAATCCTTTACTAGTAACACTTCATTTTGTACACATGAAAGAACTCACTCTAAGGAGAAATCGTATGTGTGTAAGCATTGTGGGAAAGCTTTTGGCAAACCTAGCAATTGTCGAATACATGAAAAAACTCATATTGGTGAGAAACCCTATGTATGCAGGCAGTGTGGAAAAGCTTTCAGTACCCACAAGTATTGTCAAATACATGAGAGAAATCACACTGGAGAGAAACCCTACATATGTAACCACTGCGGGAAAGCTTTCAATTTCAAGAGTAATTGTAAAATACATGAAAAAATTCACACTGGGGAGAAACCTTACTTATGTAAGCAGTGTGGGAAAGCTTTTACCAGACACAGTGATTGTCAGATCCATGAAAAAACTCACACTGGGGAGAAACCCTTTGTATGCAAAGAATGTGGGAAAGCTTTTAGGACATATAAGTACTGCAAAATACACGAAAGAAATCACACTGGAGAGAAACCCTACATATGTGAACAGTGTGGAAAAGCATTCACTTGTAAGAGTTCAATTTGTACACATAAAAGAACTCATACTGGGGAGAAGCCCTATGTATGTAAGCAATGTGGGAAAGCGTTTAGTACACACAAGTATTGCCAAATACATGAAAGAAATCACAGTGGAGAGAAACCCTACGTATGTGAAGAGTGTGGGAAAGCTTTCAACTGTAAGAGTTCATTTTGTAAACATAAAAGGACACATACTGGGGAGAAGCCCTATGTGTGTAAGCAGTGTGGGAAAGCTTTCAGGACACAAAGTGATTGCCACATACATGAAAAAATCCACACTGGACAGAAACCCTATGTATGCAAGCATTGTGGTAAAGCATTCAGTAGACACAGTAATTGTCAAATACACGAGAGAATTCACACTGGGGAAAAACCCTATGTATGTAACCACTGTGGGAAAGCTTTCACTGATAACAGTTCATTTTGTAAACATAAGAAGATACACTGCAGCGAGTCACTATGTGTGTGAATGGTGTAGGAAATCATTCAGTACACAAAATTGTCAAATACATGAAAGAAATGACATTGTAGAGGTAGCCTATGTATTTAAACAATGCGGGAAAGCACTGCAATACCTGTACTGTCTAGTACTGAGTTAAATCACGTTATTGTGGGATTTTGAAAATATTGTGGGAAAGCTTTCAGTACGAGCCATGTCAAATACATGAAAGAATTCACATGGGAGAGAAATCCACTGTATGCCTCTAGAACACACGTTATTGTCAAATACATAAAAAAACTCACACTGTTGAGGAACCCTATGAATATAAGCAATGTAGGAAAGCTTTCTGCACACAGTCACTGTGAAATACATGAAAGAACTCACCCTGAGTAGAAAATCTGTGTAAACAATGTGGAAAAGCACTAAAGCTCACAGTTATTGCCACATATATGAAAGAATTCACACTGGTGAGAAACACTGTGCATGTAAGAAATGTGTGAAGGAATTTAACAGGTACTCTGTCAAAATGGGGTTGTGTACACTGTGCAAAAGACTCCTCCAGTAATCACAGACATTAAAAAATACTATAAAAGAAATTAACCGTGAGAATGTAATGGCACAGTGACATGAAAGGTTTCAGAGTGGAAAGAAGTCCTTTCTTTCTAAACAACAGGAAGTCTTTCAGTAAGTACAGGTATTACATAAAAGAATTCATAAGGAAGAAAATGTGGACAGCGTAAATGTTCTATTTTTTCCACATGTATTCAAATATATGAAAGCGTTCACCTGGAGGAGAAGCCATATCATATGTATGTGGTAAATGTGGGAAATTTCTTCAGCTTACCTTGAAACGTATGAAGAAACACTGGATAAAAACCCTACGTAGATAATGTGAGAAAGCCTTTTGTAATTTCCATAACTTCAGAAAACCTAAACACACTGAAAGTAAGTACAAATAGAAATTGTGAAGATTCTTCACTTTGACCCGACGGTCATGGAAACATGACATTGTATAGTACAGATGACTGTGAATTGGCATTGTAAGAGAATACCTCTGACTGGAGATATTCTAGGGTTTTATTATAGAAGAATACAGTATAGTGAGAAACCCTGAATGTTTCAAAAGGATGAATCTTGAGCTGACTTATATATAAAAATGCATAGTTGGTGAAAATCCCTAGTATTTCTCAGTTGTAACTCATCTTCAAAATCCTTTGAACATGTCTCATAGTGGGAACTTAAAAACAGTAAACCTTGATGTCAGTTACATATGTGTAGAATGTTTCATAAAATACACAATGAAGTGATACATCATATCCTTTTGAATATAGTGTGTTCATTAATTCTTAAAGTAGATCTCTGGATTATGTAACTTTACTTTTAAGAGCAAGTGTGCTGATACACTTCTACTTGTAAGCAGTATTGAGGGAATTGTGATCAAATTAGGTGATACATTCTTTATTTTGGATCATGTTTAATTCACAGATGAATTGCCATGTATTTTTGTATTCCAATAAGCTGAATATTTATGTAATTTGTACTGTTTTAATAATTGTGGGAAACTTAAAACTTAATAGGACACTTAAAACTGAATTTTTATTAATGGTTGAAAATTTCCCTCTAGATTCTATTTATATTCTTCATGCATATGCTTGTTTTCCTTTGTTACAATAGAGTTTATAGGAATGTTACATTTTTATTTATAATGTGTATGTTTTAAATATTTCTGAATATGTATTTTAGATACTTCAACTGTTTACAAACAATTTATAGATTAGCAAGTATTTTATTTTCACATTCTGAGAAGATATCTGCATGTATCCAAACATAACTATCAATTATGTACAGTGTGTAATTTTCCTGTTTTTTTCTTTGATGTCCAGAAGCATTGTCATGTCTATACAATTTTAGGATTTTTGTACAAAATAAATATTTATTTTTCATGCTTATATATCCATGGTTTATTGTGGTAGTGTTACGAAATCCAGTAGGCTTGTGTCCTAACTTCTGATTTTTGTAATGTTAACAACATTACAACTAATCAGAATACACTTCGAAATAACATTGTTTCAGAGACAGTCACGTCCTTCTGTAGGTTCTATGGATCCCATCCCATTTATAGTTTTCACTCAGATTGGCATCAAAAGCCTCTTTTAGCCCTAATTACAAAGTATCAGAAATGCCCTATTGGTCTGTGACCAGCAGAACAGCCTTGACACAGTGGTACAAGCAGGCATCAGCCTTGTCATATGATGGGACAAGGGCCTTCATGCACCCTAACAGGAGTTATTGGTGAGGAACAGAGGAAGCTGTGTGAGGTCCAGAAGGAGACAGTTGTACATGGTCTAGAAATAACCCCAGGCTTTCCCTACCAGAGGGGGACACAGCAACTGGGATAGTGCCATAGAGACAAAGGTCACGAGAAGCAGACGTCCAAAACATTGTCAGCTGCAGACCAGTCCAGGTCCCACATCCAGAGGACAAGATGAGCTCTTCACCCAGCACAAATCCTGTGGCAGACATGGCAGGGCTAGCCATTTCTGGGATCTGACTTGGACGCTACCACAGAACTGTTGCATTATCTTTTGATTAGATTTCTTATCTCTATGTTTTGTTTGATTTACCTTTCTCTCTTCCCTCAACTAGCTCTCTTGATTTTATAATACTTTATGAGTGAACACTGTCTCCTCATTTTCTGGTTCACATTGCTTTCTCTTTCATTTCTCCTCCTCAGTGCTCTTCTTAAGCCTTCCAAAACTTGAATGATCGTCCTTAGCCTTACAACCTTGCTTCTACTATTTCTCTGTATTCATCTCTCTGTTTTCCAACCTGTCTCTCTTAAACAGCATCCAAACATAGTAAAATTAAACTATAAAGGGTAAATCATTACATACAAACTCCTGGTATATGCTGGATTTTGTTATACAACTATAGAGCTATTATAAAGGTACCAAATTAATAGTTACACAGTTTTTCAGTTGCTAGGTTGTGACTGATGTTATTGTTATTGCTAATTGTACTACTTTAACCAGGATTTCATACATATTGTAGCCAGTTTTTCTCCCTCACATGAAACACTGTGATTATCTGGGCTCATAATCATCACAACAAGCCAGTATCAAAGGATGGGGTGCTGAGCCAAATAAATATCAACTTGTCATCCTTAATAAATTAGGAAGGTAGGTTCTTTGGATAGACAGAAAGACCAAGAATCACTTACACTGAGAAGACATCTTTGAAGAACAGACATTCTTTAGGGAAGCCTCCATACAAGGGATAAAGCTGTCTACCACAAGAAAACTGCAAATTTCAACACAGGAAAAAAAAAGTACAAAATAAAGAATGACAAGACATGGAAGCAAAATGCAACCTCAAACCTTGAGATGTCCAGCCCACACAGGAAAGGTCTAGACCACAATGAGATAGAAGAAACTGGAGGTCACACACTGGATCTTTTGGAAATGATAGCAGTAGAAGTAAAAAAAAAAAAAAAGGATGTAACTACAGAAAATATAATCTCAGATAAAAAAGGAAATGACAAAAATAAAAGTTGTGCTCAATAAATTTAGAGTAGACACATAAATAAAATAAAGGAGCATAGGAAATGATAGAAACCATGAATTTTCAATATAGGGAAGAAATGGGAGCCATGAAACAGATCCAGAGAGATTCCATGAGTGTAAAAATTCCATTGAAAGTACATGCAATAGATGATATGATGTATTCTGTTTGTTACAGCTAGAATGTCAAATCTACAAGGCAGAGTTGCATTCGCTGACCGTGAAAAGAAAGAAGTCTTAAAAATAGCAGGGGATCATGAAAAATTGGCTCAACAGCTGCAAGATGAAGTAAAGAACAACATAAGAGTTATAGGAGTTAATGAAAAAAAGCCAGAGATAGTGCAAACCTCTTCATAAAAGTAATGACAGAAAATGTTCCAAAGATAAATAAAGGATTTGACATACAAATAAGTGAGACATACATAACTCCAAGTAGGCATGACCAAAATAAATCTTCATCAAGGCATATAATAATCAAGATTCCAGAAATTCATCGCAAGAATGGAATATTAAAAGTGGCTAGAGAAAAGGAACAAGTGCTCTATAAAGGAAAATCAATTAGAATCATAGCAGACTTTGAAACACAAACCCTATAGTCAAGGAGAACTTGAAGTATTTTAGGTTCTAAAAGAAAACAATCTCCAATCTGGATTCATGTATCCTGATTAAAAAACCCTTCAAAAATCAATGGAGAAATAAGATAATTTCATGACAAAGAATAACTTCAGCACAGGGGCAGGAACCATCAGCGATTCCTGAGCTCTGCATCATGTTGGAACTTTGGGCACTGGGAGAACAGGCGGCCTACTCACCACCCTGGTGAGCAGCTGGGGGCCTGGCAAGCCACTGGCACACCTGGGTGAGAACTATCAGCGATTCCTGAGCTCTGCATTATGTTGGAACTTTGGGCGCTGGGAGAACAGGTGGCCTACCTGCCGCCCTGGTAAGCAGCTGGGGGCCTGGCAAACCGCTGGTGCACCGGGGCAGGAACTATCAGCAATTCCTGAGCTCTGCATCATGTTGGAACTTTGGGTGCTGGGAGAACAGGTGGCCTACTCGCTGCCCTGGTAAGCAGCTGGGGCCCTGCTGGTGTGCGGGCTAAGAATCAGACATTGATCCATCTCCACCCCCGCCTTAGCAAGTCTGCACCAGCAGTCTGAGTACCTTTTGGGAGGATGAATGTATACAGCTTGACAAGTAAGGGGGAATTTCCTTCTACCATCTCTTTGAAGGCAAATATTTTTATCACTGTTTTGCTCAGTTTTGATTAATGGTACTGCTTTATTCAATATTCTGTTTTTAAAAGTTCGATATTTCCTTCCATTTTCCCCTACCTGATTGAAAGAACAGCTAATGTGAACAAAATGGGCTGTACTATTGAGCCCATTGCTCATGTCCTGGTGACCTGCTCGGAGTTCTGTGGTCGTTTTACTGCACTGGGGTAGCATGGGTTTGTTCTGTCTTGTTCTGCTGTATTTTGCTACCTTCAAAAAAAAAAAGTAGATAAGAAAGTAACAAAGTACCTCCAAAAATCTCCCAACTCCACCAAAGCTGATCCATGGATCATGGATGAGGAGAAACTCAAAAAGAAGGCAACAGAATTATATAAGGTGATTAAAAGTATATAACAACAAAACAAGTCAGTAAGGTACTGAGCAACCTGAAACAGGATATAACTAAGCAGGTAATGGACTTAAAAAGTAAAAAGAAAAGAAAGTGCTCTAGAGGATATGGCTGCATGTATGTTTAAGTGTGTAGGATTGATAACCATGTTGCTAACTTGTTACTGGATCATTGAACTTCTTTGCAATCTCACTGTTTGAATGTCCACTTTGTACACTTTAATTTTGTAACTTTAACAACTAGGTCTAAGGAGACAATATGTAATTTATCAACTAGTGACTTTTTACTGCTTTTTTTTTCTGAAATTCTGTATTGTTTCTACCTCTTTTTCTGTTTTGCTTTTTTTTTCCTCTTTTAAAAAAAAAGAATAACTTCAGAAAACCATGACCCCCAAAACATCTCTTCCAAATGATCTGGAGGATATATTAGGAAAAAAAATTGAACACCGCAATTCAAAGGACACTAATAGAAAGTAGACACCACACAGAGCAAACAATTAAACAGGGAAATGCAGAATATCAACAACAGGAAAATAATATGAGAAGGCTGAGTCAATGCATGTTAATTATAAGCATCAATGTAAATGGTTTCAATCCCCCCCCCAAAAAAAACCAGATTGGTAGAACAGATCAAGAAACAAGACTCCAACAATATGTTGCATAAAAGAAACACATCTAATTCAAAAGCAATTCATAGACTGAAAGTGAAAACAAAACTCCATGCCACAGGAATCCAGAAAAAATGCAAGGGTAGCTACTCTATTTTCAGATAAGGTGGACTTTATGCTAAGAATGATCAAAAGAGAGAAGGTTACTCACTACATACTTTTTAAGGAAAAACTCCAAGAAGATAATCATAAGTATATGTGCATCAAATACTGGTGTACTCAACTACTTATTCTAACTTTCTGTAGGATTTTTTTCATGAATGAGTTATTAGACTTTGTAAAATGCTTTTTCTACATCTATTCCGATGAATACATGATTTTTGTCTTTGGCTGTCGATATGGTATGTTACATCTGTTGATTTGTGTACATTAAACCATCCCTGCACTGATGGGATTCTACTTGATGGTATGATGTATTCTGTTTGCCTGTATCTTACTGAGGATTTTAGTATCTACATTCATTAGGGAGATTGACCTATAGTTCTCTTTTTCTGTTGGATCCTTCTCTGATTTGGGTATCAGGGTACTACTTGCTTCCAAGAATGCCTTTGACACTGTTGCTGACCTTTCAATTTCATTAAAGAGTTTCATCAGTAGTGGTTTAGAACTCTAAATTTTTTTGTATAATTCAGCAATAAATCTGACAGGACTTGGGCTTTTCTTCTTTGGTAACTTTTAAATTACATTTTCAATTTTATTGACTATCTTTGAGTTATTTAGAATTTTTTTATCTTGCTTCAGTTTCACCAACTCATATGTATCTAGAAATATATTAATTTCTTCTGTTTTCCATCTTATTAGAATACAATTTCTCAAAGTATTGATGATCTGGATTTCCATAGGCTCTGTTATGATTTCACTCATTTCATTCCTAATTGAAATGAATTAGGGGATTGGGGAAGAAAGAATAATCAACATATATTATGTACAGGTACAAACTTTCTCTGTTGAATGTGATCATTATGTATGTATGAAATTTACCAATAAAATTAATCAAAATAAATAAAAAAATATTGTTTTCATTGTCCCAAACATTTAATGTGCTGGACAGAACACAACTCTGAGTGGTTGGAAAGGCCCTCTCATTTCAGGAATTTGAAGAGTGGCTGTGGTTTGGTTTTCCCAGTGGAAGAGAAACCTGTTAATGTCTATTATCAGCCACTCAGAGGAATGATTGAAATTGGGCATGAGGAGGCTGTCAGTGTGGTTAGGGGTCTGAGCACAGCACTCCACAAATGCCTATCTGCCCACTGGGGATGACAGCCACCCAGAAACTAGAGTGTTAAGTAGTGGGGCACTGACAATCTAGAGAGGTGCTGAGAAGAGACTTGGTTGACTCAGTGGAAGGTTTTGGATTATTCAGTGATTCACATGACTAGTAGAGGCCAACAAGGTTAATGTGAAATTACACTGGTGAGGAGAAACGTGTTCAGGCAGTAACCCCTAAGACATACTGTGCTGGATGAAAAAGGGGGCTTGGAAGGTTAGATCAATGCTAGTGGCTACTGGGTCATTTATCAGCTTATATGTGCATTTATAGGGAGTAAGACTTGGGTATATATCTAGAAGAATAGTTGAATCAAATGAATTTTATATTTTTAGTTTTTGGGGAAACATTCATACTGATTTCCATAATAGCTGTACTAATTTACATTCCAAACAATATTTTAGAAGGATTCATTTTACCCCCCATCTGATTTCTTGATAATAGCCATTCTTTCTGGAGTAAAATGGAATCTCAGTGTTGTTTTAATTTGTGTCTCTCTAGTGTCCAGTGATGTTGAACATTTTTGTGTATATATTAGCCATTTGTACCTATACAGAGAAACATGTCTTCATTTCAGTTGCCCATTTTTGATTGAGGTTTCTGTTACAAGTTGTTCAAGCTTTTTGAGTTCTAAATATTAATTCTCTGTCAGCAAATCAACTGTATGAGGGATAATTTTTTATGCTGTTTATGAGGGCAATCTCAATTCCCCACTATCACAAGAACACACATCAAGTAGACAAAAAATTGATGAAGAAATATCAGGATTGACCCAAATCTGAGAACTAATGCACTTAACAGATCTTCAGAGTGCTCCCCTCAATATTTTCTTGTTTTTAAAGATATCTCTTAGTAATTCATCACTTGCCCAATTTTCTAGGGCTGACAGTCTGTCCACAGATTAGTCTCTTCTGCTGTCTATGTGAAAAGTACAAACTTTAGTCTTCTGTATTTCTCTTTAGTATCTTTATATGGACTCTTATTCTTTGATAGAGTTATCACAGATATTTTTGTATCTATCTCTTCACCTGAGCTAGCTTTTTAAAAGTGTCTTCCGTAAACTCTGTGATTGTTTTATTTAGTCCATTATCTGTTAGTTATACCTTCTTCTTTGAGCTCACCAGACACCTTATTGATGTGATTTTAAATCTTTTTTTAAACATTTTGAAAAATGAAGTTGTTGGCTTTTGATTGCCTCTGCCTGAGTCCCTTGCAGACTGGCAGTATTTGGAGGCATATTTTCTCTCCTGTTTTCATCTCTCTCTCTCTCCCTCCCCCTCCATGTGTGCTAAGGTTTACAGGTTGATTATAGTGGAAATACTTTATTGCTAGTCTGGATATATGTTAAGTTACTGTTTGCTTCTCAGTGATGTACTGCTGAGTATAGCTGCCTATTGGACTTTGTCTCTGTCCCAAGATGCAACCACCTTCATTAATTCAGTGGAATCAGAAGCCATGTAGTTGCCCTAGCACCCAATTATCCAAGAATAGATGTCAATATTGTCAATGACAATTCATAGCAACAACTATACAGCCCTGGCAATAGCAACAAAATCAGTAATAAAAATTGCATGAAAGAACAACATAATATTGACTGGATATTAACAAAGTAAAAAATTTGTGGACTGCATAGGAGGAGAACAAGAAGTCAACAAGAAGCCTACCTAGCCTTCCCTACATGTCAGCACCAGGCATGGGCAGCTGGGGGGAAAACCAGATGCCAGCCCCTTTAGGACTGCAGGCTGGGAGACAAAAAGAGCCAATGCCACCCCTGACATAAGTGATACGCTGATATGGAGAAACACAGGCTGAGATGATAGCTATTGAGGTAAAATACAATTTAATGCTTATAGTGTTTCACTGACCTTGCAGACCTAAAACCAGTAGTCTGATTATCTATTCAGAGGATAACGTCTATGAGGGATCTCTTTCTGAAGGTAGTAGCCATTGTTAATTCCCTATTGTCTTGTTTTGAATTCCCATATCATTTTTATTGTTTGATTGGGATTCTGTTTTGTCTTGTTTGATTTTATTATATCCAATGGCATGGGCCACTATTTCAAAGATAGCAAGATATATTATGGCTGCCATTTTGGATTTGCTATTATCTTGTTTTGAAGTTCTTTATTGTGTTCATTGTTTTATTTTTATTTCTATTCTGTGTTTTGTTTCGTTTGATTTTTTACTATGTCTGAAAGTATGGGCAGCTATTTTGAAAACGATAAGAAGTGTTATGGTAACCATTATTGATTTCCTGTTATCCTGTTTTGAAGTCCTGTATCACTTACACTGTTTTATTTTTATTGGCTTTATTCTTTTTAAAATAAAAATTACCAAAAAATAGTATAAGAAACTCTTTTTATGCTGAGGCATGGCTTTCTCCACCTGATTTTATGCCCTGTGGCTTTGGATATTCCTCTGAACCCCCACTCTCAGTTGATATACTCACAGCTGGGGCAACTGTGTAAGGTGAGGTGTGTCATTGCTCACAGTAGAAGCTGGGGGAACCAATAAGACCAGTGATCTCTGTATTGGGTTTATGTAGGGGGAGAGTTTCCAAGCAAGCCACTGAACTTAAGGCCTGCACTGTCAGAACTAGCCACTTCTGACATGAAAGAACAACATAATATTAACTGATATTAATGTAGTATAAGATTTGTGGACTGCATGGGAGAAGAACAAGAAGTCAAGAAGAAGCCCAGCCTTCCCCACACAGCAGCCAGGCCTGGCTTCTCACTATGGATGGCATATTCCCTCCTTGTGCTTTGTAGCCTTCTCTTAAGTTTCACAGGGGTTCTATGTCCAGCCTACACTCTTTGCATCTCTTGTTTTTAGCTGTCACCTGTTCAGTTATTTGGGTAGGGGTTACACTTGGAGTTTTGAAGTTAATTTCTGTGGCTCATTTTTAAACAACTCTCCTCAAATGGCTCCTGATTAAACCCTTTAACAAAAGATGCTACAGTGGACTTCTCCAGATCTACCCTGCCATGCAGGAATACCATCAGGTCAAAGCCCCATGCTGCTTTTGCAGTTTTCATTAATTATGCCTGTTAGGGGGCTGGCACTGCTGGCTTGGTTTGCTGCTTTTCCCTGGATTTGATGACACTCTCACATTCATCTCTGGTCTTCAGAGACAGGTCCCCACTCTGGAAACCAGGGTCAGTTTTTTTTTTGAGAGAATAAAACAAAAGAGGACAGAACAAAGCAGATCAGAACAGAACTATGTAAGCAACACAGAACTTCACAAGACAATTGGATATTAACAGTAGCTACCATAATGTCTTTTTCTTTGAAATAGTTGATCATAGCTTCACACACAATAATATCAAACATAACAAAATAGAATAAAACCATTCAAGGGAATGAAACTATTACAAGGCATTCTGAACCAAATAACAAAAAATGAACAATGGCTACTATAATATTTCATTTTCCATAAAAAATTTGTTTATACTCTCATACAAATTAAAATCCAATAAGACACAACATGATAGAACTAATGGTAATAGAAGAACAAAAGCATGTTAGGACTTCAAAGAAAAATGATATTAAATCAGCAATGGCTGCCATATTGTCTTCTTTTCTTCAGAGTAGCTGTTCATACCATCACACATAATAAAATCAAACAAAACAGAATAAAACCATTCCAATCAATGAATGAAAACATTATAAGACTTCAAAGCAATGTAATGGGGAGCCATGATTACCATAAAGTCTTATGTACTCTTACCATTTCTTACACTAGGGAGACTATACAGTATTTATACATGTGAGTTTGATTTATTTCACTTATGAGTATGGAGTCAAGTTGCATCCATTTATTTATAAATATCTCAATGTGATCATCCTTTATAGCTGAGAGGTACTCCATTGTATAAAAATACCACAATTTTTTAATCCATTCCTTAGTTGATGGGCACTTAGGTTGTTTCCATGATTTGGCTATTACAAATTGTGCCTCTATAAACATGGGTGCACATGTATCACTGTTGTAAGATGTCTTCAGTTCTGGGCATATGCCTAGGAGTGGAATAGCTGGGTCAAATGGGAATTCCAATCCCAGCTTTTTGATGAGTCTCCAGATTGACCTCCACAGTGGTTGCAACAGTCTACACTTCCACCAACAGTGCAGAAGAGTTCCTTTTTCCCCACAGCCTCTCCAGCATTTGTTGTCGGTAGTTTTCTTGATCCTGGTTATTCTTTCTGGAGTGAGATGGAATCTCAGTGTGGTTTTAACTTACATTTCTCTAATGACTAATGATGATGACCATTTTTTCATGTATTTATTTGCCATTCATATTTCTTCATCTGAGAACTGTGTGTTCATCTCAGATGCCCATTTTTGGATAGGGTCTTTGAATTTCAGGGGTCTGATTTTTTAAAATTCTTTATAAATTCTAGAGAGAAGTCCTTTGTCTGAGGGACAGTTCACTAAGATTTTTTTCCCAGTTTGTGGGTTTTCTTTTCACTCTGCTGGAGATTTCTTTCGACATGCAGAAACTCTAATAAGACATGATCCCAGTTATTGATTCTGGGAAGTATTTCCCACATGATTTGGTTCTTGTTCATGAATTCTCTACCTACTCCTATGTCTTCAAGATTTTTACCTACTTTGTCTTCCAACAGATTTAGTGTTTCTGTTTTAATATTTAGATTTTTGATCCATTTAGATTTTAGTTTAGTACATGGTGATAGGCATGGGTCTAGTTTTAGTTTTCGCCATATGGACAGCCACTTTTCCCAACACCATTTATTAAAGAGACTATCTTTCTTCCAGTGGATGTGTTTGGCCCTTTTATCAAAGATAAGATGGTTGAGTGTGTTTTTAGTTGTGATTTTATCTTCAAATCTATTCCATTGATCTTCAGATCCATTTTTATTCCAGTACCATGTTGATTTTGTTCCAGTAGCTTTGTAGTATAACTTCAAGTCAGGGATTGTGATGCCTCCTGCCTTGTGTTGCTGCTTAGAATTACCTTTGCTATTCTAGGTCTCTTCTGGTTCTAGATGAATTTTAGGAGTGATTTCTCTAGATCTATGAGGTATATTAGTGGTATTTTCATTGGGATTGCATTGAATCTGTATAACAATTTTGAGAGAATGGCCATTTTCACAATATTTATTCTTCCTATCCATGAACAAGGGATGTCTTTCCATTTTCTGAGGTCATATTCAATTTTTTTCAAGGTATAATTTTCCCTGTACAACTCTTTTACATCTTTCATTAGATTAATTCCTAAGTATTTCATTTTTTTGGATGCTAGTGTGAAGGGTGTGGCTTCTCTTATTTCTCTCTTGGTGATTTTGTTGTTAGTGTATAAGAATGCTATTGATTTCTGAGTATTGACTTTATATCCAGATATATTGCTGAATTTATTTATTATATCTATGAGACTTTTAATGGAGTTTTGGGGGTCTTCTATGTAGAGTATTATGTCATCTGCAAATAATGATAATTTAACTTCCCTTTTTCCTATTTTTACTCCTTTTATTTCTCTCTCTTGTCTAATTGCTCTGGCTAGTATTTCCAGTGCTATGTTGAATAGGAGTGATGATAAGGGACATCCTTGTCTTATGTCTGATTTCAAGGTAAAGGCTGTCAGTTTTTGGCCATTTAATATGACACTGGCTGTTGGTTTGTCATAGATGACTTTTATCATATTGAGGTAAAGACCATCTATTCCAATTCTCTGTAAGGTTCTTATCATGAATGGGTGTTGGGTCTTATCAAAAGCATTTTCTGCATCTATAGAAATGTTCATGTGATGCTTACTTTTGTCTCTATTGATATGGTGGATTACATTTATTGATTTATGTATGTTGAACCATCCCTCCATGCCTGGGATGAATCCTGCTTGTTCATGGTATATAATCTTCTTGATGATTTGCTGCATCCTGTTTGCCAATATTTTATTGAGAATTTTTGCATCTATGTTCATTAGGGAGATTGGTGTGTAGTTCTCTTTTTTAGTTGGGTCTTTCTCAGGTTTTGGTACTAGAGTAATATTTGTTTCTAGGAATGGCTTAGAGAGAATTGCTTCCCTTTCAATTTCATTGAAGAGTTTGGGGAGAGTCAACATTAAGTCTTCTTTATATTTCTTGTAGAGTTCTGCAGTGTATTTGTCTGGGCCTGGGTTCTTCTTTGTTGGTAAGGACTTAAAAATTGCATTTTAAATTTCATTAATAGAAATTGGGTTATTCAGCACTTGTACGTCTTCTTGATCCAGATTTGGTGGTTCATGTGTTTCTAGGAATCTGTTATTTCTTCTGTGCTATTGAACCTATGAGAGTAGAGGTTTTCAAAATAGGTGTTGATGATCTTCTGTATTTCCACAGAGTCTGTAGTGATTTCACCTTTTTCATTCCATATTGCATGAATTTGAGTTTTTTCTTTTGTTTTTAAAATAAGGTTGGCTATGGGCTTATCAATTTTATTTATTCTTTGAATTGTTTTCTGAGTCTCTATTGCATTAATTTTTGCTCTAATCTTTATAATTTCCTCCTTTCTTTTGGCTTTGGACTTGGCTTGCTCTTCTTTTTCTAGATGTTTGAGGTATAGTATCAGGTTGTTTATTTGTGTTTGTTCTGTTTTCCTAATGTGGAAACTCAGTGCAATAAATTTTCCTCTGAGGACTGCTTTCATTGCATCCCACAGATTCCAGTAAGTTGTATTTGTATTTTCATTTGCTTGTAGATATTGTTTAATTTCTTCTTTAATTTCCTCTGTGACCCATTGATTGCTCGAGTGTATTATTCAATTTCCACATGTTTGTTGTTTTTTTTCAGTTTCTTTTATCATTAATTTCAAGTTTCATGGAGCTATGATCCAATAACATGCATGGGATAATTTCAATTCTTTTGCATTTACTTAAATATGTTCTGTGGGCTAGTATATGGTCTATTTTAGAGAATGTCCCATGTACTGCTGAGAGGAATGTATATTCTGATGTTGTTGGATGGAGAACTCTGTATACATCTATCAAGTCCATTTGTTCATAGGTGTGATTCAGTTCTGTTATTTCTTTGCTGATTTTCTGTCTAGTGATCTATCCCTTTGTGTCAATTGTGTGTTAAGGTCTCCTGTTATAATTGTGTTATTGCCTACTTGATTTTTCATTTCTGTTAATACTTGCTTTGTGTAGCTGGGTGCTCTGGAATTTGGTGCATATATATTTAAGCTTGTTATCTTTCTCTCTTGAAGTTTCCCCATAACTAGTATGTAGTGACGTTCTTTATCTCTTTGGATCATTCTTGGTTTGAAGTTCACATTGTGTGCAAACAGAATAACTACCCCAGCTTTTTTTTGAGTTCCTGTTGCATGAAGTGTTTTTTTTCCACCCTTTGACTTTCAGTCTATGACTTTCCTTCTGGGTTAGATGGGTTTGTTGTAGACAGCATGATTGGACATTGTTTCTTGATCCATTCTGCCAGGCTGTTTCTTTTAATTGGTGAATTGAGGCCATTTACATGAATGGTTATAACTGTTATATATTGGTTTATTGTTGACATGTTATCTTTCTGCGGTTGTATCTTTACCTTTCCATTCTGTTTGCCTGTCTTGCTTAGTGGTTTTTTCTTACATGTATCTAGAATGTCTTTCAGTATTCTTTGTAGGGCTGGTTTTGTGATCATGAAGTTCTTCAGCTGTTCTTTGTCATGGAAATATCTTATCTCTCCATCCATTTTGAAGGACAGTTTTGCAGGGTACATCAGTCTGGGTTGGAGGATGTTTTCCTTTAGGATTTGGAATACTTCACTCCATGCTCTCTTGACTTCATTGTTTGTGTTGAGAAGTCTGCTGTAATTCTGATAGGTTTTCCTTTATAGGTGATCTGTCTTTTCTCTCTGATAGCTTTTAATATTGTGTTCTTATGTTGGATTTCTGGGATGGTGATTATTATATGTCTGGGTGTAGTTTTATTTTGATTATGACTGTTTTTAGTTCTATATGCTTCACTAATCTGTATGTCTGTTTCCATTCTCATGTTTGGGAAATTTTCAGCTATTATTTCTGTAAATAGCCTCTTGATATCATTTGTGTTTTTCCCTTCTTTTTCATTTATCTCTATTAATCTTATGTTGTTTTTCTTTGCACCATCTTGCAGCTGTTGAATTGTTATTTCCTGATTCCTTGTTATTTTTAGAAGATCTTTCCTTTCCTGTTCACTAGCTGCAATCTTACCTTCAAGGTCTGAAATTCTATCTTCACTTTTGTTGAGGCAGTTTTGGCAACTTTCAGTAGAATTTTTGATTTCCTGTATATCTCTTTGAATCTGCCTCATGTATTCTGTTTGTTTCTTATACTGTTCATTCAGGGATTCTCTCTTTTTGCTTTGTTCCTCTAATTTTTTAGCTGTGTATTCTTTAGATGTGTTCAGTATTTCTTCACTATTTTTATCATTTCTTCTTTTACCTGAGAGATTACTTCTGATTTGAGTTCCTTCGTAGCTTCCTGTACTTGTTTCTTTATTTCAGTTGATATCATTTCAGGTGTCTCAGGTGTATGACTACTATTGTTTTCCCATGTACATGCCTCCTAGGTTTTCTTGGAATGGGCTGAGATTGCTTTTGGGTCTTTCATTTTGTCATTTTTCTATATTTCTGTGTTTCCAGTGATCTTCCAAAGCTTTCCTTAGGTGTGTTGGAAATTACCTACTGTGCCCTCAGCTCCTGGGACTCATGCAGCCTTGGCTTTCCTCACAGCATGGGTCTGGCTCCTCTCGTGGCATGGGCCTGGCTCCCCTGGTTGAATGAAGGTTGCTGGATGCAGTCCACTCAAGCCCGGGAAACCTCTGGAGCCTATTCCAGTGTTCTAGGGGGCTGGGCGGGCACCCAGATGCCGGGAGCAATGGTCCCAAACTCTCCCCAGGCCAGCGCTGGTGAGCTGGAATTCATCTTACAGCAGTATGGGCCTGGATCACCAGGGTGATCTTTTAAGACTGCTTTATTCTTTTCTCTGCTCTGTGCTCTATTTATCCATTTTCTCCGTAGTTTTGTTTTCCTGTTATCACCCTCCCATTTCAAGGTATTTACATCATCCTTTTCCATATCAAGATGTTATTTCTCCAGTGTCATGATTCTGGATCTTTGTATTTTGCTACTGAATGCTAGTGTGCCATTTTCTCTCCTGGAAGATCAGTCTTGATAGGAATCCTCTAAGGATCTCTACTAGATTTTTTATTTTTCCTAAAATGACTTCTGTCATCAGCAGGTAGAAACATTTATCCTCTTGGCCTCAACTATGACCAAGAAGTGTTCAAGGATCTGAGCCCTTGGTGAAGTGCTTTATGACTTTGATGGTTAGTGGGCCAGGAATGGATATGAAAACAGTCAAAACGTGTTCCAGAGTGGTGGCAGAGGCCACAGGAGGTTCCAAAATGGTGTGGCTGCACCAGATTTCAGAATGGTGGTGACATATAGGAGCTGTTCCTCACAATCAAGTTCAGAGTGCTCAGGGTTCCAGGCACTTGACCCCTACAGCCAAGAGAGAGGAAAACCCAGATACTGCTCCAGCTGGCAGCAGACCTTGGTAGCCTCCATATGGTGCTAGTTTTAGGCACATGGAGAATGCAGGAATTCCGAGGTTGAAAAGGCTTCGACCCTGACTTCAGAGACCCTGGGAGGCCAGGTGGTGTGCTCCTGAGAGGGCGGTGTGTGAAGCTCTAAGTGTGAAGCCAAAGGTACAATAGAGAACCCAGAAGTTTAAAAAATCCAGGATCATGGATCATCTAAGACAAGCTGCAAAAATTGAGCAGAGTAGGCCTAAGAGAGAAGCCTTGGGAGCTAAATCCACCAAAAGTGCCATGTGGGTAGAGTCACTCAAGCTTTTTGGAGCTCATAAGATTGCTTCAGATGCTGAGCATGGGACTCTAAGACTTAATGTTCACCATGCTGGACTTTGGTTCCAATGCTTTGTATTCCCCTGTTTGTACCCGTTGGAATGGGAATGTTTATCTTTTGCCATTTTATGCTGGAAGTGTTTAACTTTGTTTTCATTTGTAATGGGGGCTACAGCTATGAGTTTGGCTTAGATCTCATCAGAGGCTTGGGACCTGAACTTTTCAGCAATGCTGAAATTGTTAGGCATTTGGCAACATTTTCAGATGGGCTAAATGTCTTTTGCATAAAGGGATGTGCATGATTTTTGGGGGGACCAAGGACAAAATGTGATGTTTCTAGTGTAATATAATACTACAGACTTAACATTGGTTCTTAAGGATTTTTATTTACAGCTGTGTTATAAAGTTCAAGTTGTGAAATGCTAAGAATAAGCATGCCTTTGTATCTGGAGGCTGATTTAAAGAAATATGTCTCCTGGCCAAGTTGACAAGGGGTGGATTGTTATGGTTGATACATTGTGTCAACTTGAGAAGTTTAGAAGTTTAACTGAGAGACTCAGCAGGGAGCCAGTTTTCATTCTTTGTAAATATCCTCATCCTGTGCACAGGAGGGCAAGGAGATTTTGTGAGTGCTACACCTGCACCGAAGAGAGTGGTGATGGTGGCTTGTGCACAATATAAAGGAAGAGAAGAGGCTTGTTTTCCCCTTTTTGCTCTGGCTACTGCCTTGAAGTGTTGCCCCTCTGCCAAGCCACCCTGCCTCGGAGCCAGCTGATTATGGACTGAAACCTCCACAAACTGTGAGCTAAATAAATTTGGACATTGGGTGTTTTGTCCCAGAAATGAGAGAAAAGTAATCAAGACAACTTTCAATTATTTACACTAATTGGTTTGAGGTCCTAGTAAGACTGTTTTGGTGAGAGATGTGGTTGGCTTTTGCCTTGTTTCCCTTAGACTAAACTTGATGTGGGACTCAATAAAATATTTCAATTAATGCAGCACTGGACTTAAGTTGGGAAAAGAAAATAAAGATAAGAAAAAGATAGGTGAGTTTCTGAATAAGGATGAATTATTTTCAGTATCTGAATCAGTCAGAAGAGGACCTACAGAGAAGATTCTGTAGGGTTGAACAGAAAAAAGAAAACAGGTGTAGCTCTGTAGGTTTGAAACTGAAAGGGAAGAAATATATTGTTTTTCCTTTTAAAAACAACAATGAAAATGAAATTTTCTATCTAGTTTTGTTTATTCTCTATATTTCAATTCATTTATTAATGTAGTCCTCATATTTTTTCATTAATATTCTCTCTCATAATTCATCCCTGTCTATCCATTCACCCATCAAGTTCACCCTTTCATTTAAGAAACATTTTTATTGCTTAGCTACACTTAAAAATCCAAGAATGGTACTACAAATAAGTTATATTAGTCAGTGTATTTCAAACAGAAGTGGAAGAACTAAGTGCAAATATGCTCAATGCAGTCTCATAAAAGAATAGAGACAGAGAGATAGAGATAGTGGTAGAGAGAGAGAGAAAGAGAGAGAACAATCCTACATTTATAAGATCATATGTAATAGAAGTCCCATGATATTCAACAAGTTTAAGTACAGACCCAGGAAATTGGATCAATTTACATAAGAAATAACAGTTTCCATATAAAACAAATAAAATACATGAAAATGTGAACTAAATAATTTTTTATGCTATCAAAAAATTAAAAAAAAAGCCTCCAGGGAAAAATATGACAGAAAAATTATTACATATCTATTATTTAGATGTATACAAAATACACATACAAGATATAGGTATGTAGGTGTATAGATATGAGTCATATCAATAAAGGGAAATTAAGCATAAAAATGTAAATATTTAACCACACTGACAGAAAGAAAGCCTTCACTGTAACGCAGCATCTAGTTATCCCTTTAATCAACACACATTCAATTCATTGCCATTTTTATTTGGGAATATTTGCTATAGCATATGACCAGACAAACATAGAAATGCAATAGCCACATGAGAGAGGACTTCTCTTGGGAATATTGAAGAGTAAGGGGAGAAATGCCCAACTAGTTATCAAAATATACTATAATTATATGGAAATCTTCACATTAAAAAATTAGTAAAATGACTGAGTCAAGGGAAACACAGATGAAAGTGAGAATTCAGATATTCTTCATTTGTTGACCTACTTGTTAAGTAACTGTTTAGTCTTTCAACACAGGTGCACTGCTTGAACTTATGGCTCATCTTTTGTTTTCTTGTACATTTATGTACATCTTGCTTATAGAGCCTCGTGTCTTTTTTGTACAGTAAAATTTGTACTGTAGTTTTTGCTGATTGTATGTATAGTACTCTGCTGTAGTCTTATATTCTATTATATGTTACTGTACTAAAGATAAGAGTTATGCAAATATAAGCAAAGTCATCAAATTGTAGTTTCACTTGGCCATTTCTTTGTTCTGAATATTGCAATGTACATACTATATATACTTCCTCATAGAGTGACCAGGGCATTGAATGACCTAGTCACAAAGGTGGCACTAGATCATTACAAGAGACATGCCTGTAAATTAAATGTAAGCATAAACAATAGGATCATTTGCAGATTTAATGGGAGGCACAAAAAATCCATATGAAAATTAAAATTGAAACATGATTGCTTTGAATGTTCATGACTATAAAACTTGGAAAAGGAAGTGAGAGTCAGTTGTTCATTCAAATAAATTCCACGTTGCAGTCTAATAACTGACAGGAAAAACTGTGAAGCATTCCCTCAGATCTTCCATGTATTTTAAGAAAAACAAGATTTGACTTAACAAGGCTTCTTTCATCCTGCATGTGTTTTATTTCTGATTGTACACAGAGAATTCCTATCTGGTCTTAACAAAATAATGTAGCATTTAGGGGCAAAGATGCAGCTTAGTAGCCCTGTACTGGAGGCCAAGGTGGAGAAGACCTCCATGGCCACCATGACCTTCCCCTTGGTGCTGTGGTAGACAGGGAGGAAAGTGCCCCACACACTGCAGAACCCCAGCATGCCGAATGTCAGGAACTTAGCTTCATTGAATGTGTCAGGCAGGTTCCTGGCCAGGAAAGCCACAGTGAAGCTCACTAGGGCCAGGGAGCCCAGGTATCCCAGGACACAGCAGAAGGCAATGATTGAGCCCTTGTTGCAAATGATGATGATGTGGCCCTGTTCAGAGTGTGTGTCTGTGTCAATAAAGGGTGGATTTGTCCCCATCCAGATTCCACAGAGTGTGAGTTGCATTAAGGATCAGATAAGGATGATGGGGTTTGGTGCCCCTGATATCAACAGCTGCCTCATCCCTTTTCCTGGAGCAGTGATCTTAAAGGCCAAAACCACGGTGATAGTTTTGGCCAAGACAGTGGAAACAGCCACTGTAAACACAATTCCAAATGTGGTCTGCTGGAGGATGTGGGTGGCTGTGCTGCGACGGCCAATGAAGAGCAAGGAGCAGCGGAAACGGAAGGTGAGGGAGATGCGCAGGGTGTAGCTGAGAGTGCGGTTGTTGGCTTTGACGACGGGAGGGTTTCTGTGCTTCACGAAGAGCCCAAGAACAAAAGCTGTGAGAATAGCAAGACTCAGGGCTGTGCAAGTCAGAGCCTTCCCCAAGGGATCTTCACAGGCCAGAAAAGTGACAGACTTTTGTAGACAGTGGTTTCTCTGAGTGTTGGCATACTGGTGATCTGCACACTTCGTGCATTGTTCCATATCTAATAAAAAATAGAATTGTCACTACTTTAATTTCATTATTTCTTTCATAGTCACAGACCCAATCCCAGAAACTGACTCGATTGAACCAATCTGTTGTGATCTCTCTCTCTCTCTGTCTCTGTCTGTCTCTCTCTCTCTCCCAGCACTGGGAAGTGAACTCATGGACTTTCACTGAGATATAACTTCAAGCTGTATACATTCTTTATTTTGAGGCAGAGTTCCCTTAATTCAGTATATTGCTCAGGCTGGACTCTGGACTCTGACTTCAGCCTCTCAGAGTGCAGAATTGCAATCATGCATTACCACACATGGGTTTTCCTTTTAGTCTAGGTACACGTAAAAGTGTATCATGTAGAACATAACTTTTAATCAACACTGCCTATTTCTTATGATGTAGTGACACTGCTATTTTTTATTCTTCTTGTTAATCTGGTATATTTATGAAAGCATTTTTATGTTTTCACAAAACAATAAAAGACCTATCTATTCAAATAAAACCTCTATAAAACATGCTTTGGGTATTCATTCAATGAACAATCAGGTAGTGAGAAATCAACATAATTTGCTAAGTTCCAAGATAAAATGGATGAAGCATTTAAGTAAGGTAAATTAAATGCTTCCTCCTATAAAATAATGTAGTTTTCATCACAAAATGTAGTGAAATTTTTATTACAATTGAACTCAGTAGGTCACATTGGAAAATACTAACCTTTGCATTATTGAGCCTTTCTATCCATAAATGGGCTTTATGGAACCATTTATTTAATATTTACTGTCCAAATTGTTTTTCATAATTAAATAGTTTAATAGCAAGTTTAAGAATTTCACTACATATTTAACGTTTTGAGATGCTGTAAATGTGAATTTTCAAAATTTCTTCTACTACTATTTTATGACTGATTTGTGGAGCTGGTTTTTATAGTAAGTTTGTATTTCATTGCTTATAAATTCATTTAGCAATTTATTACTTTACCTGGTATTTACCTTTAGAAACTAATATCATGGGAAAATTAAAACATTTATATTTCTTTCTTCCCAACACAATTTTTTTGACCTTACTGCACTAGCTAGGCTTTCCAGTGTAATAAATGGTGTTACAGAAAGTTCTTATGTCATTCTTGCTTTCAAAATTAAAACCATGAATTGTAAAGAGTGCTATAAGATACTGTAAATACTAGTTTTGGCATGTAGACACATTTCTTCTCTCTTGATTTTTAAGAATTACTTTTATTGTTTATTTGTAAATCATGAAAAGATGTTCCATTTTTAAAAATTTTTCTTCATTAATTAATATTATTTTTCTTTTCCCAGAATTTAGTGCACTTAACTATATTTCACAATTTGAATTTGGTCATGGTATACTCTCCCTGAAATATATATATATATCAATTTGGAATAGAATATGTGTATTTAGTTCACCAGTAGAACTGTGTTTTCATTTATTAAAAAACATGATAAAACTCCTCTCTTGAAATGAATTGTTTTCTCTGAAAGAGTGTGAAAAAGTCAGTGTTAATATACTTTTGGATGTTATGACTTTCACCAGTAATATGCTTAATCAACATCATTTTGGGAAAAAATTTTAAACTATTGACTCTGAGTTATTATTAGATGTGGTATTATGAACATATATTTACTTTTATTTATCAGCATTTTGCCAACTTTTTCTGAAATTATGTAAGCTTCAAATACATTCATATGAACTTATTTGTACTATAATTTTGTATGAAAAATTTTCTGTATATCTACTTTAACAGCCAACTGTTGAGTAATGGTATTGTGCTATATTATACTTTTTTGCAGTTTTTGTCTTTCTTTGTTATGAAATATATTGAAGGTTGTCAGCTTTTTTTTTTATCAGAAGCAATGTTAGCTTTGTTTTCTTTCTCTCTGTGCCTTAATTTAAAAAAAATTCTGTCATATTGTTTTCTATTTTTCATTCTCTTTGCATTAAATCTTCTCATTTTTCTAGTTTGTGATGAATATTTAAAATGTATAACTTTAGCTTTTCTTAATTCATTGAGTTCATATTAGTATATTAGTATAGTAATCATATCTTTTCTTAGTCTTATTTTATTCTTAATTCACAATAACTACTATTGTCAGTTATACACGATTTTTAATTTGTGTATTAATCCATTCTATCCACTACAGATCATTGAGAATTGCATCAACTATTTCTGGGTGCTTTGTTCTCTATATGTGCATGTAAGACATGTAAATAATAGTGCTATGTCCCTATTCTCTATAAAGAACATGAAGTCAAATTAATGGCATGATGCATTATCAGTCTTGCTGTATTTCAGGGAACACTCAGAATCATACTAAGTATATTCTGAAATCAAAACAGCTATAAGCCATGGAAACACCTTAGAAAATATCCAGTAGTGGTGGTTCCAACATGTGATGGTTTATCAGAAATTCAAGTATTCTCACAGTGGGATTTATGTGTGCAATAATCTTCCATACTGAACTTCTGTAAATTTTCTACACTATGTTTCTGTTTTCATCCTCACCTCATATGTGTGTTGATCACACAGAATGACCTTCAGTGTAGGTCATGAGACTCTTATGCAATGAGTGACTATACCATTTTAACCATTTCTGTTAATCTGAACAAGAATTCGTGCCACCACTTTTTGTTCTGATTTATACCAATGCCACTGCTTCTATAGAAATGTCCATGAGCCCTTCCCAAAGTGTAGCCATTGTCACTCATAGTTTGTATGAGTATCATCCTTATAGTTCTGTGGCACAGATGACACCTCATGTTATAAGCTATTTCCCGCACTCAGGTGCGCGTTCTGGGAGAACAGCCATGAAATGTTGGGAACTGAGACTGTGCTGTGCTCTCAGCGCAATGCACATCAAGGACATCCCTCTGCCTCCACTCAAATACAGTCTCTCTGGGTACCTGTTTTATGTGTTAGGTACTGGAAAAGTGAAGTATGCCTGACTGTTGTCTCGAATGTAAACTTAATGTAGTTTCAAAGAACATAAATCATTGGCATTTATTCATTTTTCATGTTAAACGTCATAATGGGGATGAAAATTGGAAATGGTAAGGTGAGGGAAAGAGCTTTTTTGATAAAAATAAATGCCTTTAATGGAACCACAGAAGTGAATCAAAGTGGCCGCTTGTGGTGGCACATAACTCTTATAAATGGTAATGATGAGTCTAAAAGAGGACATTCACATTTTTGAGGTCATCGTGGGGTCAAATCGGTGAGGTTCTGTCTCAGAATCACAAAATGAAGACAACTGGGTATGTCGGTCATTAGCTGGGCGCCTTCTGGTTCAATACCCACCAATGGGAAAGAAAGGTGAGCGAGAAAAATGAAAGTGCAAAGTAGATAATGTGTGGTTTTAGGGAGCGATAGTGCTCAGTGAAGCAAGAATTTTATCAGTGATGTCATATAGGGTTCTCTTCCTCTTGGAGGATGCATAGAGTTAGAGAACTTGAGCACCAGTCATGTGCTCACCTGTCTGATTGGCAATCTCATCCTCTGGGCAAGGCACACAGTCAAAACAGCAGGCAGCCTTTCCCTCCTGAGGGGTTTTTCTAAATCCAGGTTTGCAACTCTCGCTGCAAACAGATTGTGGAGTCTAAGGAAAAAAAAAAACGTTGGAAAGTTCAGAGACTTACTCCTTCAGAGGGACGAATTTAATTGGTATACAGATATAATGAAAATAATATAATTTAAAGTCATTTTTAATTAATGATATTGAATATGGAGTTATTTACAAGTGTTATTAAATAAACATTTCTTTTGCATTCGTGAGAAAGCTGGTAAGAAAATCTTTTCGAATTGGAATTTGAGTTTTTCTAAACTCTACATGTAACAATTGCACGAACAAAATTGGGAGCAAAACATCTACCACAATATTCAGGTCACCTTTGGTGAGTGAGGTGCACCATGATTCGGCCCAGCATACCTCCACAATTCCTGTGGCTCGCTCTATCATATCCTCAGACAAAGACAAGTTTTGCTCAAGTGCAGTATGTGGGGAGAATGTTCCCAATTTGACCTTAAGTCTAAGGCCTTCTGGAAAATTCCAAAAATTGAGCATGTCATTCTCTGAATCCAGTTTTCTTCTATTAACCAAGTTCACTTGGTCTCCAGCAGGATTGTTAAACCGGGTCTTTTTCAGAAAGGGGTGCAGCTAAAAGAAACACATTATCCAATGTGAACATGGCTCCAGGATTAAGGCAAAGCATGAAGGTGGAAAGCTTGGAACTGTCTTTAGTCCCCTTTCATAAAGCAACTTTAGCACTATTATCTAATGAATTAGAGTACTTTAAATTCTAAAGAGGACCAGAGTATCACAGCATTCCTAATGGAGTCAGTTTCAGGAAAAAGTATTCTACTTCAGCCCATTTAAATGAAGTATACCTTTACACTAATAAAAATCAGCTGTGGAATAAAATCTTCCACCATCCATAACCTTCATTTTCTATCTGATTATTCCTTCAGCATCTAATGACAAAATGAATTTATCAGCATTAAAAGTTTGCAGATTGAAATGAAAATTTCATATAATTTTTGCACTAGGGTTTAGTATCATTTAGCTTCATGATTACAAGTTTTCCTGTTGTCTTTTAAGAATTTCAATGGACACATTGGGGTGAACAATGCATTGACATTCTATAGACAGAAACAATGATCTTGCCTCTGAGTCTTTTCCTCTTCCTTGCTGACTGTATCTACCCAGCTCAAGAGTTACCTGCTTAACAATAAGCCTGGTATGTAATGTCTTGTGTTTTGTGGAAATGATTCTAATCCTCTTGGGTGTAATAATTTAAGAGAGATCCTGATTACAGTGCATGTCTTCAAAAGAAGATATATTACCTGCCAAGGAGAAGACATCATCACTTCTCTATTTCTCATTGGTGGCATTTGTATTTCTTTGAAGAGCATCTCATGGAGGGCATGGGCCACAGCATACACAGCATTGTATATATTGTAACTCTCATCACTCATGGTCACATCAAAACAATTTGGAGGCAACCAAGCCAGAGAAGCATTAGGTGCACAGTTCTTCAATGTACAGTCACCATCAGAGAATGAGCAATGAAAATTCTAGGACCAATACATAATGATGTAAGTGTCTTCTGGGTATTTGAAAGGGGTAGCTTCCTGGACAAAGTTTTGGAAACCTGAAATCTCCTCATGGTGATGTGAAAAAAGAAGAATTCTGTGGAATGGGTCAAGTATGAAATTTCTCCCCCAGCCATGTCAGCATGCCATTGTGAGTTTGTGACCCAGACTTTCCATGTCACTAAGTGTTGCCCTATGTTATAGTTGACATCATTTAGACTATCAGTATCATGGTAAATAATAACCACATTTACTGATGCTGTTTCCCTGGTCATAATAGCATGCATCTGAGTAGCTGACAGATAAGATGTAACAACAGTTGAGACCATTTTCACAAATGCTACACAAACTTTGTTCCTGTCCGTCTCTTCTCTTATATCTGAGAGAAACTGAAGACCCTTATGACCTTCTGTAACGAGCAGTCCCACCCATGTCCAGCTGAAATGAAACATCAAGGACACCATGCCAAGGGCCAAAGATGTGTCCTTTTGGGCTATCTGATAAAGAGAAGGACACTGGCAACTATCAGTCAGCATAGGATCAAATGAACCAAAGGTAACCTACAAGGAAGAGAAATTTGGAAGAATACACCAAGAATGTTGATGTAAAGCACAGCAGCAGATCCAATGCACACTGATAACAGTTGGAAGTTGTAGAAGGAGGTACATGTCCTTCACATCTTTCTAATCACCTCACTCATTTTTAAGCTTTTATAAACTATAAAAGAATGGACTCAAATATCCAGGAAACATCTTTCATCTGCTTTTTTCTCCTTTTTTTGATTCAGAAAAAAGTAATTATTGGTAACCCACTAAATCTTGTGTACTTTTTCTAGTTTTGTAATTTGAAAGGTACCTAAGCCAAGTCTCATTTTAAAATTATTTTGGCCTCCTGTTAGTTGAAGCAACATAGACATGATCTTCTCTTTTCCTGTCCCACCAAGCCTCACCTGTGGAAATTTGTAGAGCTCCAGCAGTGGGCCAATCTGAGCAGAAATTCCCCAGGATATTTCTGACAGCGTTGCTACAGCTTTGCTTTCTGACCCACACATGTAATTAGGGATCTCATGTTGTCCTCTGAGCAAAATGAAGAAGTTTTCTAATATTCTCCAATAATTATAAATTAAATTATGGAACTCATAACCCAGAGATATGTTGGGCAAAAGATGAAGATCCTTGTTGATCTATTTACAGCAAAAACGAAGGCTAGATAGTTCTGGTAGTTGTTGGGCATAAGCCTGCATGGCGAGCAGAGAAGTCCTTAGAGCAAAGATTCACTCAATGATTTTCTTCCAATCCAGCACAGCATTATTCAAGAACTGAAGGTTTATGCTCCTCCCCCACACTCACATAACTAGTACCTAAACTGTGAAACGATTGTATTAGAAGTTTGACTTTTTAGGAGGTAATCAGAATTGGATGGGTTATGGGGTGAGTTTCTCAAGAAAGAAAATAGTGAAGCCTTAAAGCCTTAAGGTTTAAAAATGTGTTGCTTCATCATTCTGCTATGTGAGGACACATTTGTAAGACTCATTGACAAAGCAACCAGCCTGTACAACTCTTAAATCTAAATGATTATTAATTCAGTCAGTTGCTGGTACATTTTTATGCATCAACCTGAGTATGGCAATATCATAACTAAAGAGAAATAACCAGAAAATTTAATTTTTCTTTGGAATAACGGCCCCTACAAAGTCTTAGAATTTATGTTTCAAGCAAGTAAATTAGCACTGGCTTTAGAACAATCTTTCAAACTTTTATGGAGAAAATTTTCAAAAACGAAGAAGCAGATTATATTTATTTTGAGCTTTGCAAATGATCCTTGGTATCAAGAACTAAAATAATTTCATGTGCTCACACCCATGAATGCTCCGTGTTAGAACAACAAATTTCATATGAAGCAGGAAATTTAACAGAAGAGGAAAAATAATATTACAGTGAAGGTCTGGGATTATGACAGAAATGTTAAAAATCAACAGTCTAACACCATCCTATGACAAGATGTGATCACCGCCCAGCCCACCACCTAGTTAGACCATCAGACTCAGCCTGGACTGACCAAGCCAGCTGCAACTTAGAGAGTCTGACCCGACTCAGTCTGACCACATCCATCTGGACTGCCTATACCATCTGACATGTAAACATTATTCTATTTTCAAATACTTTCCAACTGAGATAGACTAGTCAAGGACATGCTTAGCTTCAACTACCCCCTCAGCCCCAGCTGGTGTCTCCTGATTCATGGTAAATAATCTGTTTAGCTAACCTGCCCAAAACAAGTCTTCCTGACAACGTATGACTTGATTCATGTAACCAATTATATAATAACCTGCTATCAGCTTTTGTACTTCCTGCTTACAAATCGTATATAAACTAAACCAAAAGCTGACTCAGGGCTGGTGATTTGGAGCTGATTCCCACCAGCTTACTAGCATAGTAAAAGTTGCCTTCCAACTTCCTTGGTGCAGAGTGTCTTTCTTTTTGCTCAGTACAGATTTCTGCAACAGGATAAGTTGAGAAATGTAACACCTACAAGGCCTTGCCAGTAAGTTACCTAAGCCTCTGCCCCGTCAAAGTTATGCATGCGCCACCATCACTACCCAGGAAACCCAGATTCACTTCAGAGCCCTTAAGGAGAAGGAATAATGAAAATGCAGAAACATTTGAGAGAAATCTGAATCATTGGCAGAGTGAGAAACCTAGGAATCTACAAAATGTAACAAAGTACATTTTAACCTTATCATCATTTTATATTTGAAAATATAAAAATGTTAATGCAGAAATTAACATTATCCCTGCTTATTTCAGAAAGCCTTATTTTATTCACCTTTTCTACAGTTTTGACTACAAATAGCCTCCCAGGTAATGACACATTGTTATATGTATATTTCCTGTTATGTAAAGTTTTAGCAAGAATAGAGATTTCCTTGTATAATTTAGAATTGTGCTATGTATTTTTTCTTGATTAATCACCTAGTTCAGGTTCATATCTTTGTAATTTTCCCTTTGTGAGTGATAAAAACATCTATACTTACTGTTTCATGCTGTCTTCTAAAACAAATGCTGGGTGTCTCCTTGACAAACATTATGCCATTTTTTAAAAACATTCTATCATTGACCTATATCATCAGGTCAGAAAATGGTTCTTTAGTGGCATGGTATTGTTACCTATATGAGTCTAATAAATTATTCTTGCTAATTTAATTTTGAAATACATTAGTCTACCATTGTTCTTATATTTGGACAGTATTGTTGGAATTCTTCATTAGATAGCCATATATTTTTAAAATTTACTACTTTTCCTTATTTATCTTCCAATTCTCTACTTCTCAACAACATCAACAGGTGTTTCTTCATCCATTTTCTCCTTTGTTATTTTAAACTACCTTATCTTAAATGGTTGCAATACATAAAGTCACAATTGATATTTCTTTTGATAGTTGTACCTCTATACCACTATAAATCAATCATACATTTTTGGTTTTTGTTTCTTAAGGTTTTTTTTACCTGAATTTATCTGAAATCAAAACAGCTATTAGAGTTGTTCTTATTAGATTTTTAATAGTAATATCTTCATATTTATCTTCATATTAAGTTTTTGCATTTTCCACATTTGTTTATATTCTACCGGTTTTTTAAGTGAGAAATTAATAAACTTTTGACTTTAACATCAAATTTGACAACTTAAAGAATGTATTCTATTTGCATTATATGGTTATTTGTATAATTTATCTGTTCATACTATCTATAATTTGATGGCCAACTTTCAGATAACTTCTACATTATTTTTGGCTATTTTAATTTATTTGTGCTTTTAAAAATATTTGACTGTCTTTCCTCTACTTGAGAGAGTTACATTTTCTAATTGGCTAACGGGAGATTCCCACAAGAAAGGTAGGTGCTAATTCTCTGACCTCACCTCACATTTACTGAATTGAAAACTTGGTGGGGTTCCAGCAATACTGTTGTTTCAAGTGGGCACCCTAGTTCTTAATAAGTTCTATATATTAGTCTTTTGTCTGAAGAGCAACTGGATAAGAATTTTTCTCACTCTTTAATGCGGCACCCTTTTCCGTCCATCTACGCCTTGTGACAAGGTCTTTGGGTGGAGGAGAGCGCTTCTCCAGGAAAAGGACACCGCATGTGGAAATTGGGCGCAAGAATCTTGGAATGTTTTGTACTGATAATTGTAATTTGTGTAGTTCACATGTGTATGTTTTTATGTAATGCTCAATATGGAGTCGAGGGTGGAGACTCCAGGGGGGTTGCTGGAGGCCCTCTAGATAACCCCTTTGTGAGGACTGGTTGTGGGGTTTTGCCTTCTGTGAATAATGTGAGAGAGTTTATGCAGGAGCTTTGGGTGAAAG
>PVLA01002553.1:185318-262354 GCA_004027455.1 Hydrochoerus hydrochaeris | reverse complement strand
GAAGTGGTCTTCTGCACCGCTTCTGAAGCCCAGATGTTCCCTTGGGCCCGGGCCTTCCAGAGGTGTCCACTGTGTAACAAAGAACGCGGCCCCTGGGCCCCCCAGTCCACTCTGTGCTGACTTAGCCAGCAGGTCACAGAAGGAACTTTAGGTGAGGCCGTAATTACACAGATAGCACGGGGCATTTCCAGTGAACCGGCCATTAAGTACTGGATCTTGGTTAGAGCCTGTTTGAAAATGGATGTGAGCGGAGCAGAGTACAAGTGAAGTGGGTAGCACATCACCAGGAGCTTTCTCAGACTGTTTAAGTCACTCTCCTAATAGAATTGAAGTATTTTGGTTTAGGAATTTTTTTTAGGAACTAGGCATGCGTGTGCTATTAGATAAGATACTTGCTACTGCCTTGTAAAGAAAAAAGCTCTTTTATTCCTCCTTCATTTTCCCTTGCATTCTCTAACCGTGGCCTCGAAAGACCTGAATTTTATTTACACAGACTGGCCAGAATTGAATATACCACGTAACACTTATTGTGCATGAATCTAACCCCCACCCGCTTAGTCAAATTGGGGTTGAGCTCGCCCTGGTGTCAGCGGTGTGTGGCGTTGGGTCAGTGGTTGGCGACATCTTTAGTTTCACAGGAGTGACCCCATAGCCATCTTGAATGGATTCTAGATAAACTGAACTCACTCCAAGACTTAAGTGTTTTGGTAATTACATTAGAATTTTGATGTGTTAAGGTGCTAACGTGTCTTAATTTTTCCTTACTTCATCAGCAGGATTTTGTTTTCTTACAGTTGCTAATTTGAATATACTGAAACATTCTGGGCATATTAACATTCTAAAAAAAAATAGCATCCTCAGCCTGTCTGTAATAAAGCTAACCAAAACTATTGGGCATGCCTTTCTAAAATGAAACAAAACACCAGCGTGGCTTATTGGTAGCAATTCACTGTTTTCAATAGTACATGGAGAGAAAGGACACTTGCTTATTTGTGCTTCTGAGAGCATCTATCACAAGTCTTCCCAAATGAGCAATGTACTGGATAGGAGCAAGAACTTGTTTAGAATGTTTGCTTGATTATAGCGGCTGATGTCCTGAGGATAGCTTATATCAACAGTGTTTTAATATTATTTATTTGGAGACAGTGTTTAGAGGTAACTAAATTTAGAGATAAAACATTTCCTGGAACTCTAAAGTTCTGCATTTCTAACTTGTTAGGATGTGTCTGGGATGGAAATTAAGTGAATAGAATGCAAGAGACTTTTTAAAATACAAAACAAAAAAAACCTCCCAAAAACAAAAAAACAGGTCACAGTGTTAAAAGCACTTTGTGTCCACAAATGAAAGTTTTAACTCCATTTGCCTTACTGGTTTCAGTCAGGAGATACTTGACTTTTATAAAGTGAAGCATTTGGTGTGATTAAGCTTAGCAACAATTATGTGAAAAAAAAAGATTTCTTTAAAGAATACTTTGAAGTGAGGAATACTCTTTAACAGATGGCTTCCAGTCTTCCCAAATGAGGAAAAAATAATGATACAGCCTCACAAGTTAAGTAGAGTTTATTTCTGAATGGGTCTTGAAAAACCAGTACTGAGTTTATTGGGTTGTCCTGGGTTTTTATCTGTTCTTTTTTCTAGGTTCTGTATGGTTTATTCATAGTTAACCAGAGGGAATCTTTGAAAAAATGTTTTGTGGGAGTGGCTTCAAGTCTGGAGATTGTGTTTAGAGTTTCAGCAGCATTATACCTTAATGCCATAGAAATAGGAAACTGAAATATAAGCTGATTACATTCAGCAGGAGGGAGCCTGCCCAGCCCTTGTACTTTTCTCTTGCAATATGCTTCTTTAGACCTTTGAGACATTTCACTGCTTGGGTTTTTATCCCACTTTCAGTTTAGGAAGAAAAAACATATGTTAATTATCTAATTACAAGTGGCATTTTGCTTATAATATAACTAGTTTTCTGACTGAAGAAAGCTTTGCTGTTAAGTTTGCAGGACAAGCGTATTGGTTTTCTCTTTGGTTTTTGATTGGCCAAATTTATCAGGAGAGATCCAGTTTTCTCTGTGGTAGACATGGCTTTATACCCCATTGTAATTACTAGATCTAGGGAAACAAAGCAGAAACAAAAATTTATTTGAGGAGATATCTACATTACCAGTATTTGAACTTGGAAGTAACATTTCTTCCTCAAAAGCAGAAGTCTTACTAGCTGCAAATGTTTATACATTTTAGTGCTTAGATAAAGCTATTCAGAGCACAATCAGTCCTTTCAAAAATGCATCTCTTTGCTGCCTGATCCCTCCCCCTCAAAAGTTCTAGAAGTGGTGGGAAAAGTTCAATTAACTCTCCTCTTACTGAATGTGTAGCACTCTGAGAGCTTCCCCTGCACATTTGTGCTCTTCCTCTATTTTTGTTTATTGCCTCCTTGCCGTCCTACAAAAAAGGCCTTCCTTGTGCACCTTTGACCTTCGCTTCCAGAATTGTTAACATGGAAACATAAAGGACTAATTTCATTACTCTGTTTAGCTCTTGGGGCCAGGGGGTGACCTTTCTTAGTGTGCTAGGGCCCTGCATCTCATTTGGATTTGCATTTTCCTGTGAGCTATGGCCAGGATGCAGTCTTGGATGGGTGGTGGCTGGAATCCATCCATCTCTCTGTGTGTTCCAGGCAAAGAGGTACATGGAGATTCCAGGAGGCAGGTGTGAGTGTGGACTGTGGGGCTGTAACCCTGGGGGTGGTACTGTGGTTTGGGCCCCCTTGAGCTGGGGGTGAGCTGGCTGTGTTCCCTCCCCTTCGCCCCCTGGGACTCTCTACCCTGCCTTTCCTCTCACTGGCTTGAGATGCAGTGCAGCTGCCCTGAATTGGGATGTGTCCACAGGCCGCAGAGAGAAAGCATCTGCCCTAGCCTCCACCTCCCCGGGTCCCAGGAACAGTGAGTTTGGAGGTCAGGAGTGGGACTGTTTTTCTTTTTTTAGAGTAAAGGGGTGACCTCTATCCTGAGTTAACACCCACCCTTCAGCATCTTTGGCACTAGGGAGGGTAGGTGGAGAGTTCTCCTTAGCAAGTGAAGCAAGCTCTGGTTACCTTAGACTTTCCAGATGCTTTGGAAAGTTGTTCCAGACTCATTTTGAGAAAGGACTCATATCCAGCCTTCCTATTTATGAAGACTTTATTAATAAATTTAACCTTATGGAAGATGAATTTAGGAAGATTTTTATTATGGATTTGGAATGTCTGCTTTAAGTCTTTAAAAAGCCTCTTTAAAATAAATTGTTTTCCAAGAAGGAATATTTTTGGGGTATGATTTACTTAACAATAGGAAAGCTGCATTCATAGGGACTATAAATGTATGCCCTTTAATGGCTACTGAGGTATATGAAGAATATTTCCTAGGGACTGGTGAAAATTGGCAGTTACAACTGTAACTGACCGTTTTGCGTTCTTTATCCCCTGCATTTGGCCACACGTGACTTGAGCAGCTGTAGCCTTCCCTGCCAGGGTGAAGCTGTCATGTTTGTGTGTGGATTGAAATGCTTTCCCCTTAGACACTGGACAGCTAAAGAAGTGTAATTTTGTGGCCCTCAACATGCCTGAAAAGTAGTTTTCCAAAAAAAGACCTGGTATTTCATATTTAGCCTCACTGTACTGGAAATTACAAAGCAGAGTAATTAGAATTACAACTATTTTTAGAAAGCAAATTGTAAATATATGTTAAGTAATGAGCAAAATACAACCCAGGAGAATAGGAAAAAATCATCTAAAAGCAACAACATCGGCCTTGGATACATTTTGCTGTGTGTTTCTAATCTGTTCATTCTTGCAGATATTTTGTCTTTTTCTTCTTGTTGTTTTTCTGATTTGGGGATCTGTCATTTTAATCAAGCTGTTACAGAGTGAACATTTACTTGAAGAGATGTGCAGTGTATGTAATCATAAGGTTCAGACAGTTCTTTAGCTGATGGTAAAACTGGGGTGAGAGACAGGTATGTTTTGTTGTTTCCAAGCAGAATGAAGCAGGTGCTTTATTCCACCAGAAACAGGTAGACTTCTCTCTCTCTCTCTCTCTCTCTCTCTCTCTCTCTCTCTCTCTCTCTGCTCCTCACCCTCTGGGGAGTTGCTGATGTCAGCACCGCCTTCTGCATACAGCTGTCCTCCTATTTTCTTGCTCATTTAAGAGATGGTGTGTATAGATTAAGTACCAGTGTCAGCTTTCAAGACATACAGACTTAAAAATTGAGATTCTGTTAAAACTCTTGATTTTTTGTTAATGGCTGAGAAGTAAATTATTTTTTTCAGTATTATTAACACTTGGAAAGCCTTCTCATGTCCAGTTTTTACCTTGTGAAAGTAAGGAACATTTATTTAGGAATTTTTGTCCTTTGTTTCAGCAAAGGGCAACATGTGTCTGTCTTTGCCATATGGTACTACTTAACCTATATTGCGCGAACTGACTAGGAGCTGTGCTTAGGCATTGATTTATTTCAGCCTTCGAGAATGTTCTTTGAAATCTAGCACAGTCAATGATGCATTGAAATTTGTGCAGGGAGGTTGTTTGTGGCTTTAGCAGCTTCTTATTGAGCTGATACTTAAGGAAAGTGAGCAAATTTTATGTTTTTCTTTTTCTGAAGTAATTTTGGTGGGAAATAGTTTGCCCTGAAGTGTTGAGTGATTGTGTTAATTCAGGAAAACACAGAGCCAAATATGAGTAGTTGAGACATTGGCTGGTTGCAAATTAGGCTAAAAGCTGGGCTGGTCAGAGAATGTTCACTGTTCAGTTCCTGATTATTCTGGTGGTTTTAACCTACAGCTAAAAAAATACGGGATTTCCCCCTCTTAGAGGCTTAGCTTTTTTTCACCCTTACAGGATGAATCAATGAGCAGATAGGGTCTGTTTTCTAATTTCACTGATCTTTTGTGCTGCTGTTCTAGAATTTTCTGTACCTACGCCTTTCAGCTGTGGGTATATTTTGGTTACATGTCCGGTTTCAGTTTTTGGGTAGTCTTGCCTTTGATTCACAAAGGTGTCTGTCTTTGCTGTGTCTCAGGACACATTCACATAGGTGATCCCCCCCTATTTTTAATATCTTGAGTGGCTGTGGAATAGCTCTCATCGAATGCGTCTTATTAGCCATAATCATATTGTTTTTCCTGTTTTACGGAAAGAAGTAAGCAAATTTATGCACAGTCACCTGTTGGCCAAGGCAGGCCTGTGCACTGAGAGGTGGGCCGGGGATTGCTCAGAGAACCCCGGGCAGTGTGGTGCACGTTGCCTTGGCAATGTATAATTTATATCATTACCATGACACAAAGAACATTTTTATGCCAGTTTGAGAAAATATCATCATTCATTGATAATCATATTCCCCCCAGATTTAGATGAATCATTTCAATGCTTTCTGTGACTTTAGCATGACCATTAGCATAATGATGATAATCTGTCCCTTTGAGTGATGCCAGGCCTAATTTAAATTAATGTTATTGTGATGAGTACATTACAACCCCAGGTGCTCAAGTAAGTGCTTTTCTTTTTGAGAAATGGCTTTTTACTTTTAAAATTGGAGGTGAGGAATATGTTCTCATTCCTAAAACCAACTTTGGGAAAGTAACTGTTAGTAAATAAATGAATTCCTAATGTAAAAGTGCTCGCCATAGCAACGTAGTAAACTTGGGGACAATTCTGTAGAGTCATGGGATTAGTGGTTTAGTGGTAGGATTAAAATTAGCCTCTGTAAATTACCGTGGTGACAGAAGAGCAGAATCTGTTAATGGTTTTACAGGAAGATTGGCTTATCAGTTATTTTCAGGGTTGATGAAAGGTTATGGGCTGTTCAGAATGTGAATTTTAGCAAGTTTAATTTTCATGATAACTACACATCTATCTGTCACTGGATGTAGAATTTGAGATTTGCATGTGTGTGTAACAATTTATAAGGGCTGGTTGAGAGGTTGTGTGTGGGGACGGTCCTTCATCCTGCTGTCTGTCCATGGGTATGGTCCTCCGTTTTGGAGAGTGCTCTGTCAACAAGCTGTATCCCAGCCCCAGGGGTGGGTTATTAAGTTGTACCTTCTTGTTCTGGGCAGGTTAATGTGGCTTCCTATCTAATAATATGGTTTTTGTATTGGTTAGGTGTGTTTAATTGATTCTGTATAGTGGCCATGAAGGAAAATACTTGCTTTCAGGAGTATTTACATTTTTTTGTATGCTTATATCATTTCTATTTGGACTTGTTTAGAAGGTAACTTTATACATTTTAAATGTAGGAAACTGAGAGGTGATTTCTGGGTAAATCTCTGTGGTCTGTAGGTCTGAAATGCAGAAATATTAGTGACTCAGCAAGACCCACAGAGGGGCAGGGCTGAAACCTAGGATTCTTGATTGCTGGTTTAGTCTTTCTTCCAGCGCAGTGCTGAATATACAAAATGAGGTGTAGGTGAAAGTCTGCTTTGAGAATGAGGTTGTTAAGAACATTAAAAACCTGAGTTAGCACTGCACAGTGTAGTCTTGGCAAGTGATCAGTTGTTTATGAATTTATAGAGGGCACACTTGAGCTTACCTGTGGTGCTTAGATGATGTTGCAGACAGGGAGAAAGGGTGGAGTCAGTGCTTGTGCTTCTGCATTTGGATACTGTTAGTGTGAGCCCTGGGGCCAGTCATCATTATCTGAGCCACTGTGGCATTCTGCAGCAGGAAAGGCCTGTCCCCAACACCAATACTAGCCAGCTTTATTTATTTATTTATTTATTGAGAAAGAGTCTCCCTATGTAGTTCAGGCTGGCCTTGAACACACTATGTAGTTAGGCTGGCCCTGAACTTTCAGTGATCCTCCTGTCTCAACCTCCCCAGTGTTGAGGTGACAGATGTGTGCCACCATGTCTGGCTAACACCAAGCAGTTTTTGGTACCAGTTTTCAGCCCAATATGGGGGCCAGGGTATAGATTTTCTTGGGAAAACCAATGGGGTAAGTAGGTACTAGTGTCTATATTACTTTATGAGAGAGTAACTATAGAAACCAAATTATCAGCATGAGGTAATAGAAAATGCTAAAAGACAAAAAAAAAAAAATTCAGGTAAAGGAGTCATACTAGGTAAAGGAGTCATAGAAGTCAGTGACTGTTCTGGCAGATTGCTGGTTTCCTCATTCCTCTTGCCCAAAGCCACGAAGATGCACGCCAGGAGCATAGAAAGAGAGCCATTGATGTGGGTGGTCCTTGTGTGATGAGCAGATGACCAGATGATGACAGAAATATGGGTCAGGAAGGAGCTGCTGGAGGGGGCAGAGATGAGTGCTGACCAGAACATCTTTGGTGCAAGCTGATGAGATGAAGAGAGAGATTCCAACAAGGGCACCAGGAACATGGGGAACAGAACATTTCCTTCTTTCTCAGAGAGCGATTCAGACCTGTGACCAGCACCAGCGATGTACTGGGCTGGTGAGATTTTTGTGCTGTCTGCTTCTGGTTGATGTATGTGGGGACCCTGCAGATTATTAACTGCTGTGTGGCAGAGTCTCCATTCCTCAGCTTCCTTCAGCTACAGTGGGAGCTAGCTGCTGGGCCAGGACAGGTTAGTTTTTCTTCATTGTGCAATAGTCACCGAAATTTTAACATTTTTTACATTTCAGTATGAACAAATATAGCTCACATGATAGATTCTTGTAAGGGGGAAAAATCACTAACTTGAGAATTATTTCTCCTTTTATGAAATTTAGAATTTCTTCCCCTCTTATGAAAACGATGGTAAACTAAGCATTGCAGAGACTTTTTGATCACTGTAATAGGTGTAGACCTCATCCTCTGTGGACTCATGTGAGAATTTCTGCAGCCTTGATATCTGGTAAATGAAATGTATGTTTATACCCATATCATTTCATTAAAGGTTGAGGTGTACTTGAGGTTGCACATTAAATATGTTATAAAACACAAACAAAGTACAGGAAATGGAATACATAGGTAATGGCTACAGGGAAAATATGCAAATTCTAAGATACCTTCTAGTGGGTACGTATGAACCAAGATTTAGAATCCAGACTTTCTAATGGAGCAGAAAGTGAAACATGGCCATTTATATGTTGCATTGACCAGGAAACCAAAACAAACCATACCAGTTCTTTCATGAGACCAGTCTTTTTTAAAAGTAGCACTGGCAGGGGATTTAGCTCAGCAGCATAAGCGCCTGCCTGGCAAGTGTGAGGTCATGAGTTCAATCCCTGGTACACCCCCCCCTCCCCCCGGCCAAAAGTACATAGCACTAAAAGAAACTGTTTTACATTGTTTTAATTCTTGACATTTTTATAGAGGCTATATATTTTTATATAGAAAATGTCTTTACCAACCTTCTCAAGGCAGATGCTGTAGTGCCTATCAAAGGTCCTTCTTTGTAGCTCCTTTGATATGAATTAACTGAGGTCATGAGACAAACCATACTGTGTAAGAGCTACTTTTGATTCAACATGGCAGTATGATGCATGTCATTGAACATCAGTGTTTGTCATCTATAGTGAGTTTAATTTTTATAAACAGTTCTTGTAGACTTGAATCAAATTGGGTAAATGCCTGAGTAACCATTTCCCCCAATAAATTGTTGAATGCATGCCCATTTCCTTTCCACAAATATTTTTCTGGTGCCTGCTATGAACAAGCAATTATTCTGAGTTCTTTATATATCATTTAATAGTCATGATAATCTTTGGCAGTTGGTCATACTTTTTTTTGGTCCCTTTTTGCATTAAGACACAGACTGGTACAGTTAACCAGCTTGGTGAGAGCCCTGTAGCTAGAGTCCCTGAATAAATAACATTGGGACAGAGCCATCTTGGGTTTCTGATCCTCCTCATGCTTGTTGAAATGCACATGTTTATTTTCATCTTGGTTTGCAGGCTTTGAGGTTGCAGAACTTCAGAGCTCATATTTTGGAAGACAGGTGTCCACCTGACCCTCTTCCTGTTTCTCCCAAGAGAGGATGGGTGCTGTGTAGCACCTCATTCTTGGAAAGGCAGGCTTCTATGCCTTTGGGGTCCCCAATCTCTGTATGGTCCTCTTTGACTTGAAAATGAGTAAGGGCCTTGAACACTCCACCAGGAGCCATCTGAGGAGGATGTGATGCAGGGAGACTTCTGAAGGAGTAAACTCGCACTGTTCCTGTGGGTGGGGGTGGTAGAAGGTCCCAGATCATCCCAGCAACCTCATGACCCAGGTGGCTGCCGCTCCATTTGCCTCATCTGTGCAGACATGTATTTGCAGAACTCTAGGGCAGGGGTTGACCACACTTTCTCAGGAGAGGGCCAGATGGGAAGTATTTTAGGTTTTTCAGGCCAGGCGGCCTGCATTGACTCACTTTGGCCTGAGGGCAGTAATCAGAGATAGTATGTTAGAGAAAGATGACCTTTAGGGACACTTATAATTTGGATTTCATGTGATTTCACTTGTCACGAAATAGCTCCTTTTTGATTTTTTTTTCCTCCAACCATCTTAAGAATATAAAATCTATTCTTAGGCCATAGGCTACACAGGAATGGGCTAGGATTTGGTTCACAGGCCAGATCCACAGGGACACCATGTATCCCCAGAAGAGCTAGAATACCAACTTAGGTATATAACTTTGCTTTTCATAGTAGCCACAGTGAAACAGGTAAAAAGAATCAGATAAATTCAACTTCAATAATTTGTTTTACTTAACTCAGTGTATCCCCAAAATGATATTTATTTATTTATATATTTGGTACCAGGGGTTAAACTCACAACCTTGCACTTGTCAGATCAAGCGGTTGACCTGTGAGCTGAATCTTCAGCCCCCAAAGTGTTTCTGAAACACATAAATGATGTAAGAATTAGTCCTGAGACAGTTTTGGTTCTGTCCTTAAACTGAGCCCTTGGTACCCTGTGTGCTTATCATCTGCAGCCTGTGCTGGTGTGGGATTATCCAGGCCTTGGGCCGTGGCCCACCCTGTGAGGAGCACTTCAACACCTAGGCTAGGTTTTCTGGTTGAGTCAGTTTATGTTTTTGTTCCCTGTAATTTGTTTTCAAAGAGAAAATTAATTGTGAAATACCTAGGTGGATCGGAGCCGCCAAAGGAAGAAAGGTTCTGTCCCAGAACTCAGAGTGGTAGCTGTGCTGGGACCCTAGGCACTGAGGGAGAGCCAGCAGGCAGGGGACCCTGTCCCCTTGCCCTCTTTCTTGCACACTCTTGGAACAAAGAGCTCTCCTGTCAGACGTTTCCCACGGCCCTGGCATGCAGGCCTCCTCCTCTTATGCACCATTTGATAACTCAGATGTCTTAATTCCAGCATTGCAGTTTCGCCAAAAAGAAATCTTAGTGTGGTGGGCACAGTTTTTGGTTTCACTTGCAATGTGACTAGACAGATAGGAGCTGCTGTGTGCCTTCACCCCTTGGTCTGTAAAATGAGATGAGAAGCTGCCCCACCCTAGGGGCCAGGAAAAGATTGTGGGCAGTAGATGGCAGCTCTGGACTACGGGGAGCAGAACCCCTGTGCCACTAAGCAGTCACCAAGCAGCCTGCATTGCAGAGGGAGGCTGTTACCTGGAGAGTTTGAGGATACAGGAGGAAAATCATAATTGCTTGTGTTCTTTTCCTTGACACTCTGGTTCTTCACTGAGAGGGTGTGGCATTTGTTCACCAGAATCCTCTGTCCACTAGAGCACCTGCTTACCATGTCATCAGGCTCTTAGGCCAGAGAGAGTATCATCCCTTGTGTTCAGAGTCAAAAGTCACATGACTTAAACTTGTCACTAGGGGCCTGATTGACAGATGGGGACAGAACCTGTTGATTTTGTAATTTAAATGTATTAATTTTTCTTGCATTTTGTTAGGAGTTTTGGATCGTGGATATATATGTATTCTGTACTTTTATCTGATAATTTTATATCCAGCACATAAACTGTTTTTTGTGCTGGTTTTTTTTTTTTTCAGCACATGAACTGTGTGAGGGAGTCCTATTTTTTATTTTATTTTATTTTATTTGGTACTGGGGATCAAGCTTCTGACCTCGTGCTGGCCAGGCAGGCACTTAGGCCACTCAGCTAAATCCCTGGCCTGGAAGTCCTCTATTTTTCATAAATTAAAAAATGAAGTTTCCTTTAAAAAAAGATATGAGAATTGTAGTTTAATTCATTTAGTTCCATATTATTTATGCATTTTATGCAGCTTTAAACTTGCTTTGCATAGTTTACTTCATTTTTTTAAACTTACAGTAGAAAAAACAAATTTACAAAATGTGAAAACGATGAACTTTGCTTGAGTGTAAGGTACACCTGTAGTGCAAACCCCAGGCAGAGCCAATTTATTCCTTTGTAAATCATTGTTGTAGTAGTAGAATATCAACGAAGTGCTCTTCCTGTGGAGGAGCGGGGCATTTTACTGAGTTATGGTTTTACAGACTCCCTTTCTGCATTTCGTGCTGATGAACTTGTTACTGTCTTGTTTGGTGTCCTGGGTTCTGGAAATTTGAAGTATAACTGTTGAATTAGAAATTAGTACTCATTTAGATCTGTGTCAAAGTTTATGACAGTGCTTAAGTTTGACAATATTAGGAGTCCATTGTGGAAGAGCAGACCTCTTTGTCTCTTCAGAATGACTCTGGAACAAAGTGTGTTTCACTAGTCTTTGTAAAATAGGGCATTAGATAATAAAAATAAAATGAATAACAATACTGGTTCAGAAAAGCTGTTTCTCAGGAGGAAGAACAAAACAAGTGACTCAAAGCAAATGAAAGTCTTCCAGAGGTCCTATCAGAGGTTGCTTCATTTAAGGAGATGAGAGTTGAATGCAATGTAGTGAATTTTTATTTCTTCATTTCAACAGTTTCTTTCCTTTTTTTTTTTTTTGGATGTTATTGCTGTGCTTCCAGGAATTACACGTCATGTGCATGATACACTTTTTATACGGGGCCATTTTGTGAGTGAGAGTGTGTGTCTGGGTGGGGGTTTGGAAGCCAGATGGGAGAAAGGGGAAGGAAGAGGCTTAAGTGAAAATGATAAGAGAATTGCTATTAAGCACCACAAGGTAGGCAGAGGACCTGCCATGATTTTTAGGGGGTAGAGTTGACCTAATCTCTGTCTTCATCTGTGCTTTAAGATGGCTGCTCAGTTTGGTTAATTCATTTCTGTCACGTTTTCAAGGTGCGGTGTACTTAAATTGCTTCCTCATCCTGAGTGGAGCCTCTGTTCTTGGAAAGGGCTCCTTGGCTTACCTATTATTATTCCTGCTTGTAGATCCTTGGGTTCTGATCAGCAAGTTTTATTGTTTTGACTGAAGGTGAAGTTCCATTTCTTGCTGTATTACTGATACAGAGCTTCTATTGATAGGGGAAATTATATTGAAACACACTTTAACTCTGTTTACTATCTTGGAGAATTGCAGTTATCAGTGTTCACAAAACTTATCAGACTTTTTAACATGCACTAACACTCAGGTAAAATAACAAAGTCCAGATGTGTACTGTCCAGCTAGGATAAAAACTGCTATTTATCTTTCTTTATTTCGTAGCTCAACAAAAACAATGCTTTGGATATATAGTGTGTTTAGGCAGAGGACTATTTCTGCTTAAAAGAAAGAATGTGAACCTTTACCGTTTGGGTCACCATTTGTTAGTGGGTGGACCTTGCATTCTTCTGAGAGTTGTGCAAATCCATGTGTCTCAGTGAGGTAGATTTCATCAGTGGTCCTTGTCTAGAAGATGATTTAAGCCTCCACAGGCAGTCACCCCCTGTTGGCCACACATCTGGGGGCTCAAGAGCTTAGGCTGTTTCTACCCAGTCATGTGAAATTTATGGTTATTCAATTGCCTTAGGATCTGCTGGTCAGATGGGACATCAGAATCACAATAAATTAAAGCATTCTGATTAAAACATCCTTTCTTGGACAAACCACGACTGGTTTTGGAGATTTAGTGGAAAACAGAACTATAGGCTTATGGTTAATCACTCGAGGCAGAATTTCTTTCATACTCATTTGAAAGCCACTTTGTTTAATACACTTTAAGATGTCTATAGTTGGAGCTTAGAAAATGGACTGTGTCCTATTTTTAAGTGAGAGGAATTACAGTAGTGACATCGAACCTGGTTTGTATCCCTGCAAGTACATGATGTGGAATTTATTTCTTGCGTATAATTTTCTTTGCTGGCTATGGGTTGTTGAGAATGCCATTCTCTCAGGGAATTAATATGAAGAAGCTACACATTTTAGTTATTGAACCAGAATAATACAATGATAGTTGTATCCTGTGTCTTGCTGTCTGTTTTTATTGCCTGAGGTGATACAGATTGATGTACTTTACTTTTAAGACACACACAGAAATTTTCAAAAATGAGATTCTCATAAAGTTCACAAAATAGTATTAACATGTAGTTCTTTCCTATCCTGCTGTTAAAAGGCATGTGATTGTGGAGTTCACTCCAGATAACTAATTTCTTGATTTTCAAACTGCAAATGAATTTTAATAATTTAGTTTCAGGATAAAGTTACTTAGGGCAGTGTTTTCTACATCCAGATCAAACTGTTTCTTTTCAGATAATTGTACAAATGCATAAGTGATAGCCAACAAAGGCCGGATCATCTTTGCCCTCAGTGTATTTAAATCTAAAGAGGAAATTACATATTGAAGAGAAAAAATGTGTAAGGAATTTCACAACATGGGTGTGATTTTATTTTGCACAAGCTCCTATTTATTTTCTGAGTGAGTTCTATGCCCTCGTCCCTGTATTGGGCATTTAAACAATTTAATGAATTTATGAAGATTTTCAGTGAATATGCCTTTACTATCAAAAATTAAAATGGCACCACGTATTATGAGTTTTTCTACAACTAAAAGAAAAAAAATGCAACAGTGCAGCAAACTTTTTAGGCCCCCACAGGGCACAGTGGGGTATGTACCCTCAGAGTTTTTACTCCTAATACCCAGCGTGGCCAGGGCACTGGCCTGTCAGGGTGACTTGGGTCTGAACAGCTAGGAGGTGGGCCTTGTGCTAGAAAGTGGTTCCACCTCGCCTGGAAGAGCTGCCTGCACCTTCCTATCTCCTGCTGGTATAGTGCCTTGTCTCAGCCTCACAAAGGGGACTTTTCTGAGACACAGTTGTGTGTACTTTCAATAATGTTCTTTAGAATAAGTTCCCTGAGGTGAGATTTTTGGAAGGAAGGGACATTTTAATTGATGAGTATTGCCAAATTTCCTACGAAAGATTCCCTGAGGCCATTCTACACTCCCTGCAGGGAAAGGCTGTTTGAGTGAGAGCTTTCTGTTTGTCACTGTCACTGATTACTGTCATTTGTCTCAAGTTTTGGTTGAGTTGGTAAGGGGTATACTATCCTGTTTTTGGAAGTAAAAAGTGATGAGTATTTCTTAGTGTTTATTGTCCATTTTATTCCCCTTGTGAGGCATTTGTTTATTTACTTTGTCATTTGACCACTGAGAGATGTGTGACTTGTTGAACTATGAGTATTTTGTTGGGGATAACAGCTGTCTGCCTGGGTATTGTTTTGCATGTCTATTTTGAATCTTTCATTATGTATATTTGCTCCATAAACATTCAGAGAACCTATGCATGAAACATTTCTTAATAGGACTTGAAGATTTTGGGTGATGATGTCTTCTTTGAATTTTTTCTGTTGGTGGTCATCAGCCTCAGTTTTCCAGCATCTTTTCCCATGACAGGCTGGTGAGTCGTTATCTTATTCTCTGGGATTATCAAGGAGTCAGTGATTGATTTTGTTTTATATTTAAATTTGATTTATTGCTGTCTGTTCCTGTGACTTTCGGATATGAAATGCAGTAAAAAAGGAAACAAAGGCCACCCACATGAAAGTCCCACCTTTGCGTTTTCGTTGTCCATCACTACTATTCTTGGAGATATGAAATGTAGGGGCTTTTGCTGTTGCCGAGTTACAGATGATGTCTTTTTGTTTTTACTCACAGGGAGTATTTTACTTTAGTAACATGTTTACATTGTATAATGTTTACATTCCCTGTGAGGAGTTGGCACACGTGCATATAACACATCTTAATTATTTTTTCATCCCCGTTCCTCCTCTCCCATCTCTCTCCATCTCTTGATCCTCTTCCCATTTCAAAAAGATCTGTCTCCTTACTTCACATTATCTACCTTTTATTTTGCTCTTTATTTGTAATTTGGGTTTCTCAGGTAAGAAAAGCCATGTGCTATATTTGATAAGCTTGTGTGTCTGATTTGTTTCCTTTAACATTATGTTCTCAAGGTACATCCATTTTCCTGCAGATAATTCAGGTTTATCTTTCTGTATGGCAGAGAAGTCTTCCATTGTGTGTAAACACCACATTTTCCTTTTTCATTCCTCTTTCGGTGGACCCATAGGCTGCTTCCAAGATTTAGCTGTTAGGAATTGTGGTGCTATAAATATGAGTATTCATATACTGTATGTCTGTAACTTGATGTCTTTAACACTTTTGGGAAGATTCTTAGAAGGAGAATATCTGGGTCAAATCCGATTTCTATTTTTACTTTTTTGAGGAGTCTTATTCTGGTTTCCATAGTGGTGGTTCTGGTTTGCGTTCTCACCAGTTATGTAGAAGTGTTCTTTTTCCTCATAGCCTCTCCAGAATCTTAGTATTATTTGATTTCTTGATGATGGTCATTCTTTCTGGGTTAAGATGGAATCTCAGTGTTGTTTTCATTTTCATCTCTCTAAGTGATACCGGTGATGTTGAGCATTTCTTCATGTATTTGTTGGCCATTTGTAGTTTTGTGAAGTGTTTATTCATTTCCCATTTTTTTGACTGGGTCATCTATTTTTATTTTGGGGGATCTAATTATTTTGAATTCTTTATATGTTCTGGGTATTAGTCCTTAGAGGAATCACTGGCATAATTTTTCCTCATTCTGTAGGTTGTCTCTTCCCATAGTTGGTGGTTTCTTTTGCTGTGCAGGCCCTTTTTAATTTGATATGATGCCATTTGTCCATTCTCAGTTTTGTTTTGTTCATACAGTCCTTGTGTTCACTTTGACTTTAAATTTTACCTATTCTGTCTTCCAGCAGGTTAAGTGTTTCTGTTCTAATATGTAGTTCTGTGATCCATTTTTATTTTAGTTTCGTATTTGCTGGAAGATATGGGTTAAGATTTATTCTTCTGTGTGTGGGTAGCTAATTTTCCCAGTTTTTATTAAAGAGGTTATCTTTCCTTCAGTGTGATTTTGGCCCTTTGTCAAAGATTAAATAGTTGAAGGTACTTGAGGTTGTTTCTGCATCCTCTGTCTTGTTCCTTTGACCCTTATGTCTTTTTTTTATGCCATTACCATGTATGTAAATTTCATTTTTTTTAATCACAGTAGCTTTTCTGTTTTCTTGCTCTTGTTACCAAATTACTTTTGCTATTCTGTGTCTGTGATTGATTTATGAATCAGTTGTGCTGTTTCTTGAACACATTTTTTCTAATTATTATTATTCTTATTTTTTTTTTTTGGGTACTAGGGATCAAACTCGGGACCTCATGCTTGCTGGGCAGGCACTTGTGCCACTGAGCTAAACCCCTGGCTCTGAGCATTTTTATTCTTTGCTGTTACTTTGTGTATCAGACGTTTCTTTGATTTGCTTATTTTTAGATTCTGTAAGTAGTTACCCTTTTAGCTTTCTTCAAGTCCCATGTATTTATACATGCAGTAGCAGTTTTATTTTGATTTTCTCTTTTTCAGGTGTTGCTGTTAGTTTATAATTTCTCACATAGCTGAAACTTCAGTAGTGGTATCAAGGTGTTACTTGTTGGTTTTAGGATTATACTAGTGATTTTGGAGCTCATGAGATCAGTGCTGTTTCTAACTCATGGAACTAAAAACATGAAACTTTCTATGTACCTTCTGATTTCACATATCAGTAAACAGAAAATAGAGGAAAAAAGCAAAGAAGCATAAAATCAAAAGATTTTTTTTTTTTTAAGGTTAGGGAAAAAAGACCAAATAAATCTGTTGCAGAGACAAACATAAGTGGAATTTTGTCCTTTTTTTTTTTTTTTTTGTCTTTTTGAACAGGATTTTGCTATGCAGTTCAGGCTGACCTTGAACTCACTTTATAACCCAGGCTGACCTTTAATTCCAGTGGTTCTCCTGCCTCAGCCTCCCGAGTGCTGGGATTACAGGCATGTATCACCACGCCTGGCCTCATGGACCTTTTCCCAGCTTCTTTGTGGGTCGTATGGAGGCCCTTTGTGCTCTATTTAGCAAGTGGCAGAGCATGAAGTTTGATACTTAGTTATTAGATAAACCTTACTCTGTTTTTCAGATCCTCAATTTCATACTGTATTTGCTTACTTAATCTCTGTGTGAGCGAGATCTGCCTCTCTTCCCATATCCCAAATTTCCCTAGTTTTTTTCTCGATCTTTCTGTGTACTCTCTGCAGCTTTTGCTTTCTGCATTGTTCTGCCTTATTTATGTTGCTCTGTTGTTTGACCTAAAAATTGTATGATAAGCTAGGTGTGGTTGCCCACTCCTGAAATCCAGTATTTGGGAGGCTGGCGCAGGAGGATCCATGAAAGTTCCAGGCCACCTTAGGCTACATAATGAGCACAAGGGCAACCTGAACTGCATAGCAAGGCCCTGTCTCAAAAAGAAACTCCCCAAAACAAAAAAACTAAAGGCAAAATGAACAAAAAACAAGAAAAAAAAAAGATTAAGATAATATCTTTGTGATTTATTACTTTTTAAAATTATCAGATGACCTTTTTGTAATTTTGTGCTTTTTTTTAAATTAAGAATTAACCCCCCCCCCCCCCCCTTTTCTTTCTAATGGAACTCAGGGCTTTGTAGATGCCATCTAAGTTCTCTACCGTTGAACCAAATCCCTGGACTCTGAATTAAACTTTTAATGGTATTTTTATTTTTACTCTTGCTTCTGTTTGCCAATTGTCTACCTGTCCAAAATCTGAGGTCCTTAGTTTTCGACATCTTTGGTATAGAACAAATAGTTGGTTTTAGTTTTTAATCCTGTTGTGGATTTTTAAAATTTATTCCACTTAGGTTTGTCTCTGCAACAGACTTATTTGGTCTTTTTTTTTTTTTCCTAACTTTTTAAAAAAATCTTTTGATTTTTATGCTTCTTTGCTTTTTTCCTCTATTTTCTGTTTACTGATATGTGAAATCAGAAGGTACATAGAAAGCTTCGTGTTTTTAGTTCCATGATGCTTGAGCTGGCAACTTTTTGTTAAGCCTGTGTTTTTAGTATGTGGACTTGAGTGACAGTATCTTTCGGTTCTGCCTCCTGGAAGGAAGGCTGGTATTAGTGACTCTCCTAGTGCTGCCTCCCCGCCCCCAGCATTGCTCTTGTCACACCTTTTTCAGCTATTATTTTTGTGTGCTGCTGTTTTATTATTTGTTCTGTTTTTTTTTGTTTGTTTGTTTGTTTTGTACTGGGGATTGAATTTATGACCTTGCGCTTGCCAGGCAGGTGTTTGTGCTGCTGAGCTAAATCTGTGTCCCCTATTACTTGTTGTTTATATAATTTTATTTCAAGAAATGTGCTTATTGTATGTATATTTCATGTTGTACATCATGGTCATTTAGATTTCATTCTATTTATTCTTATTTAGTTGTTTAGTGGAGTTAATGTTGGTTGCTAGACTTTTTTCTCCCTTTTCTTTGGCTTGAACTTCTTTAATTGGATTCATCTTTTGTTTGACCAGATTAGAATTCCAAGTAAATTTTAAAGGACTTGTTGGTGAGGGCTCTGTAGATTTTTAGAACATTTAGCAAAAGGAGCTGCAGTGAGGATATAAGCCGCAGGAAAATGGGTCAGAGTCCAACAAGGAAAGGAAATTGTCATTGTTGAAGCCTAGGGTGTGTGTTGCCTGTTGAAGTGTAGTAAGCATGCATAGATGTGCATTATTTAAGTATGTACCCATGTGCCAGCATACCTTGAGAGTGTGCATACTGTTACATAAATGTGCATGTATGTTCTCATGTAAGTGTGCAGGCATGTGCATATGCAAGCTTGCTCATGAATATAAATGCACATGGTGTGTTGGCAGGCCCATGCATGTGTGTGCTGATAAGTGAAGATCTGTGTGTAAGTACATATAAACCTGAATATATGCAAATGTGCACATACAGCCATACATTGAAGTACATGCATATGCAGTGTGTTTCCAGTGCGTGCTCAAGTGTGTACATAAATGTCAAGGAGGGCTGAGTGCCAGGACAGTGGCCTTGAGCTGATGTTTGAGAGGCCATTGTGACTGAGTGTGCAGAACTAAATCATCTTGAGAACTGTGGGAAAGACATAGGGAGTGCTGTGTTAAAATGATCCATCAGCTGCCTCTGCAGTGGGAGGATGAAGCATCACAGACTGGGGACTCTCAAGAATGAGACCCTTTTGGAGGCATTTGGAGAGAAGATCCAGGCTAGAAAATGTCCATTTGGATTAGATGAGTGACTGAGCACCAGGAGAAAGGGGTTTGTTTTGTCTCAGTTAGACTGTGGAATCCTTGTGAAGTGAAAAGGAGGGCCTGGGATCGCTGTCTTCTGTGGTGTGCAGGGCCAGTGATGCTGTCACTAGGACATGAAGACCTGCCCAGAACCATATGTAAGGGAGATGTTCTGGACAAGTATGTTGGCTGTGGGCCAGAACACCCCAGATGGCGGCCACCTGGAATTGGGGCAGGGGAGCCTATGCTAAAATAGAAAACTGGGTGTGGGACCACAGCCCTAGGGTTCTTAGGTAAGCTTCTGGGAACTCCTGTTGACTTATTTATAGGATCTCATCTCCTAGGGGCTTGGGCCAGTGCAGCTGAGGGGCCTACTGTGTTTGCTCTGCTGTAACTGTCACTGTGCACCTGCCACAGCCTCAGAGTTTTACCTGGAAAATCCTTGCGGCCAGTCAGGATTGCAGACCAGTCAAAGCACAGGTGGGTAAATAAGAACCACCAAGGTTAAGTGACAGATCCAGGGCTACATACCGAGAGGACAGGACAGGCCTGGAAATTACTCACTGTCTTGCGGAAGCAACTTGGGAACTGTGGTTGTAGACTGACACTGTCCTCAGGAGGAAAGTTGTGATGTAGAACGCCATGTGTCACTCTGCCACATCTTATGACTGCAGTGATAATCCAAGCTGATGCTGAGTGCCGTGCAGATTTCTCGCATTGTTCTTTAAAGGGGTCATGGTATTGATACTGGATTTTCTTCTGTGTTTCTTCTTCTAGCCAGTAGATGATGAAGAATGTTGAATCATGTTTGATGTGTGTATAGTAAAGCACCTGAAAAATGCTTTCCAATTAATCAGCTAGTAAAAATACCTTCAAAGAACAAAAACTGCTTAAGAAGGAGAAGGAATATAGAGGGAACTTAAAAGATCAGTTTTATTTAACTTTCTGAGATCATTTTCAAGTGCAGAGTAAGCTTTGCCATATATAGGGATTTATAGAAAATCACAGATAAGAAGTCCTTAATGTGAATTAAGTCAGAACTTCAGTGCTTTTGGCCCAGAGTGGTTATGAAATGTTTATAACAAAAATCAAGTGGATTAACATTCCCAGAATAAACCAGAGAGCACAGAATAGGATCTGTGTGGAATTTCCAGTCAGGAAGAAATGGAACATTCCAAAGCTGATTTATATTATAGAAGGACTCCTTAGATCAAAACACCACAGTGTCAGTTAAAGCGGCATCTGAAACAACTTGAATTTGGAGTTTCCCAGGCAGCTAGCAAGCATCATGTACTGAGCAGCAATGCGGCCCCTAGGCAACTTGCTGAATGTATATGGGTCCGAATTGCATCCTTACCACTTCTGTTTTTCCCAGAACTAAGTTAGACATTGGAATAAAAACAAGCAAAGCCAGCAACAGTGGACACTTCGGGATAGCTGGTTCTTGAGGGCTCAGAGTAGCCAACTTGAAGTATGTTGGAGTGATCCACAAACAGGACCTTCCAAATTTGGGCATAGGAAAGTTGTCCCTCATCAAGAAAACTTTATTTTTTAAAAACAGTTTGTAGATTTTGACAGTGACTTGACATTTAAAAGTCTAATCCTTACTTAGGATAGCATTAGCATATTTCAAGATAAACACACTTCTTGCAGTGTTAACAATAGATGATTTACTAGGTGATACTTTGTAAGTACTGTTTTATTTACATTATGATATCTTAGAGGAGGGTAATATTTTAAATGATTTGAAGAATTTAAAAGTTTGCAATTTTTATTGAAATAACATAACAAAATCTCTCAATTTAGTCATTTTTAAGTGTGCAATTCAGCATGTGTATAATTAATAGTTACTAGTTAATACTAGTAAATGAATGAATCTAGTTGAAAGAAACAAGATATCTGTGTCTTTTTTTTTTTTTTTTTTACTATAGTGTTTTAACCTTCAGATTCTAGGTTTTTGTTTTTTTGTTTGAGACAGGGTCTCATTTTGTAGTATAGGCTAGCCTTGAACTGACTGTGTAGCCCTGGGTGGCCTTGAACTCCTGCCTCCGCCTCCTGAATGCTGGAATTCCAAGTGTGCACTACCATACCCAGCTTCAGAATTTTTTAATGACCAAAAAAAATTTTTATTTAGTACCAACATTGAATTATATTTTTAAAAATATTGAAATTTTTTGTCCGAAAACTAAATTTACCATAGTTCTTTTTATTTAAAAAATGACTCTCCTCTTTTGCTCCAACCCAGTAATTTTAATTTCTTATGTTGAAAGGCAGCACTTTTATCCTCAGTACATTAGTGGAAACTGTTTCTAGGTTTTTGGTTATTTCAAAGTAGATGGGAAAATACAGTGAGTAGCCTACAACCCTGAGTTTGTACTTTTAACTGTCTACTTGGACAGTGCATACATTCAGAGGCCTTCCCTGAGACTTATTTTTGAAAACTCTTCTAAATATAAAGAAATAATGAGTGTGGGTTTTTTAGTCATATAAAAAATAGGGTAGCAAATCCTCATTAATCATAAGTTTGGGTGTAATTTTGGCTGGTAACTTCACTGTGCTGCCCGGTTTACTAATTTTATATTTCGCTGGGAGAAGGCAGAAACTTGGTGTCAGGAAAGGGGGTGCTCACGAGCCCTGATTGACCGCCTCAGTTATTTTTGTCCTGTCACACAGAGCTGAACTTGTGGGGACACTGCCTTCACTAAAAAGGCTGAACTCAAGAATGAACTTTCCCGTGCCTTTGAGCTGGAGGAGCAGTGGGGCAGTGGGGCTGTGGGGGACGCCGGCCCTCTTTCCGAGGGTGCAGAGCTACCCGTTGAGGGTCTCTCCTTAGTGGAAGAGTGGTAAGTAAAGCCCTCAGGACAAAGCTCCTTCTCTTTGAGCATGGAAGCCCTGAGGAACAGAGCAGTGGGTCAGCACTGATCTTTTCCTTCTGAGCTAGGGTTTCTGCTTCCCAGCTAGAGTGGTGGGCACAGCCCTGCTCCAGCTCTCAAACACTGAAGAATAACACTGCCTGTCTTGGTTTTGATGTCTCTAATTTCCTATAAATAAAATACACACATTTGTGAGTAGTAGAAAGCAGAAGTTCCCCATTTCTTGACCTTTCTGATCCATCAGAGTGGGGGAATATCCTAGGGTTCCTGACCACACGCCCCAGTGAGGACTCCATTGAGCACAAGGTTAGTGCCTCCTGTGGCTCCCTTGTTGGGGAGACTGCCATACACTACAGGGTGAGAAATTAGGGGACTGAGACTGGAGGTGCTAATTTCTGTTCTTCTTGTGTTCCTTTATGCTATGCATGTAGCCATTGTGGAGAGGACATAAGTTGTTTTTTTATACCTGAAATTGAATTCAGTAGGTAAAGGAAAAACCAGGAATCGAAATGCACTCACAGTTTGAACATGTTGCACATACAGGAAGTTGCTAAACTTCTGCTGAGAAAATGAAATTGCCCATGTATATTGCAACATTTCTTTGAGGCTGAGGCCTGTCCCATCCTGCCCTTCGCCAGATTACATTGGGATCCTGAGTCCCCAGCTGGTGCTGTCTCCTCCTCCTCTACTGAGAAGTTGCCTCTAGCTTTTGGTAAAGACCATGGTAGGTGGAAAATGGTGATACTGCTTTGTCCCCAGAGCCCTATGGTCTGGTCAGATTGAGGATGCTTTTATCTGTGGCCTGGACTCCTTTGGGTGAGGGAGGCATCCTTTGGATGCCTGTGCTGGGCCTGCCTATGAGATGCAGTGTATGTGGCCCAGAGTCAAGGAAGGCCTTGTTTCTGCTTCACCAAGGCCACTGATTCCCTTCCAAAATTCTCCACCCCACTTGGGCCAGCCTCAGTGGGTGCTGCCCTTGGGCTTTCTCCTCAGTAAAGGGTACAGAGTGTTGCCCACAGGTCACTGCTCACAGCTCAGGGAGCCCTGTAGTTATGCCCTTCTTATTGTCCTTTCCTGGTCAACGATTTTGGTGGCTTCCTGTTTCCTTTCCAGTCAAATGTGCAGTTGTCTAGCATAAATGGCACTTGTCACCTGCTTATCCCTGAGCCACCTTGCTACCTCAGGTACCTGTGCCCATGCTGCACGTGCTCCAAGCTTGGACACTGGACCTCATGCTGTTGCTATGGAATCTTTGCTCCACCGAGGCACCTCTGCCCTGTGCTTTGTCTTGATGATGTCTTTCTCAGCTTGTCCCTGCTGGAGCTTTCCCAGAGCCTCAACAGACCTGGGTCACAATTATGAGGTCCCCATTCACTGGTTTTTTGGGTCCAGTCTTGCCAGCAAAGCTGTTTTCCTTTTTTATGCTCCCTGCCCCAGTCCTGGTTTGGTGCTTGTCGTCTTCACAAATGCTTATGGACTGAGCTGGTGAAGAAAAGCCGAACCACACCTAACATGGACGCATTCTGTGTGCCGCAGACTGGGGTGCAGGGCATTCAGCCCGGGCAGAGCTGGGTGCATGGATCTTCTCTACAGGATGCTGAGGAGAGGGCAGTGCTGAAGACGGTTGAGGAGGGTGGAGGAAGCCGCAGGACTCCTGAGGGAACAAAGTCCCCAGTCAGCATCTCTCTCAATTTCATTGCCCCTGAATGACCCAGAGGTAGCAGAGATGCCCAGGACAGGAAGATGTTCACCAGATGGGTTCATGGCTGAGCCATACCCCATTGTAGGTAAAGTATCTCACAGAGCTTGAATCAATATTTGCTCCCAGAAGATCTTGGTAGTTTCCATTGAGGCTTGATGAATCACAAGACGATATTAAAAGCAGGGAAGAGAAGTTGATTTTCAGAAAAGACATTCAGAGGGCCAGATGGGTCATTTAAAGTTCAGCATGTACCTTAAGTTTGAGTGGGGGCATATGGTGAACAGAGAGGTGGGCACACTTTGCCCTTTGACCCATGATGTCTTTGCAGCCCTCCCTCCTTTGGGCTCTCTGTGTGCTACATGCTCTCCAAGGTGCCAAGCCGAGCCTCTGTGTTGGCTGCCCACCTGCCTCTTCTCGCCTTCAGATCTGCTCATGGCTACTGCCTCTTTCTGAGGTGCCTCTTAGGCACCTGCGTGTGTGGTGCACCTTTCACTTCTCTGAACCGGAACAGGTGCAAGCTTGCTCTTTCCCTCTCCGTCTTCCTTACTTGACTGCTTCTGAGCTGTGTGAGGTTGAGCAGTGTGGTTACCCCTTATGGCCATTCTCCCCACTTACAAGTGAGGAAACCAGGCAAGCATGTTGCCACATAAGAGTTGTACATATTAAAGTGGCTTTAATATACAGTGGGTTTATTTTATTTATCTTATTTTGTAGCTCTGGGGATTGAACTCAGTGCTTGCCCCTGCTAGGCAGGTGCTCTACAATAGCCCTACATAATGGGTGGAGAACAGTTTGACTGGTGCTGAGCTCATACAAATGCTGGCTCTTGGAGCTCGTGTATTTTAGCAGTGGCTTCAGAGAGAAGGTTTTGAGTGAATGTGTGGGGAGGGCCTTGAAAGCATGAAAGTCTGCCTGCCTTTAGGTGAGGAAGGACTGTCTTAGGCTGACCGGTTCCATATTATGCTGTGCCTGTGCCTGCTTTTGAAGCTCTCATATGTTACCCCCTTCTTTTTTATTTCATTAATTTTTCCCACAAATACTTTATTTAAATGAGACAGCTTTCTAAATCATGTACATTTCTAATAAAATATTTTGTTGGTTTGAATGATTACATAGTTTTCTGTACCACATACAGTGCCATATGATTTGATTTTATAGTTTAAGTTTCTGGAATGATTCCAGATCAGACAGCTGCAGAGCTATTTCAGATAGAGATGCAGTGATTCCATCTCTTAGCACTGGCCTTCCCTTTTGCTGACTTCTGATGCTACCATGAGTGTTTGTCAAGTCTCAAAGGTCACTACCAGCACTCGTCATGAACTAAGTCTCCATTTGTCACTTGGGTTTTGCATTTTCTGTCTAAGAATCTCATCCAGAACCTACTTTGCTCTTGGCTTGTTCTCTCATGTTCCCTCTGGCCTGAGGCCATTCCTTAGTCTGTCCTTGCTTTCATGACCAGTGTACTTTTGGGGAGGACTGGCCAGGTGTCTTGCAGAATGAGCCGCAGTTTTGGTGCAGCGTCTATTTTCCTCTTGATTAATGGATTTTTGGAGGAGGACCATCAAGGGAGAGGCATATGCCTGGAGATTTATTTATCCTTTTTGGTCTTCCCAGCTTTACCTCTTTTGTTTTTTATTGCCTAGTAGGTTTTAAAAGTAAAAGTATAAAGTTTATCTTGCAAACTTAAAAAAAAGAAAGATGCAGTGCCCACTTATTTTATGTGGTGGTTGAATCTGGAACTCCTTTCCCATGTGTCTCCAACGAGTCCCAGAATTGGCCTTTTCTCTGATGTAGGTCGGTTCCCTTGCCCTGAGGGAAATAGCACAGAGAATTTTTAAAAGGGCCTCTTTCTCTTTCGAGTTTGCTTGACTAAGCCTCACTTTTCTTTTGCTGCCAAAGAATAAAATCTTTTATGCTTCTTCCCTGTTCTACTTGTGACTGCCAAATTTGAAGCTGTGTGTCCAGGGCAGGAAGTCTTCTGCACATACATAACTCAGGAACACTGTTTTCAGTAGCAGTGGCCTATCTGTGAGGGGAAATCTCAGTCAGAAAGTTTCAGTGCTTAGTTTAAAATCCGAAGCTGAGGTGTCCAGCAGACAGTGTGGATGCGGTCTCACTTTTTTGTGTGATAGAAGCCTGTCTAGAACAGCTCACAGCACCCAGCTCTGACTGGGTACTGCAGTTCTCTGCTGGGGACAGCTACTTTCTTGGGGGCAGCCTCAGGTGGGGAGGTGACAGCTGTCCTCACCTGAGGCACAGTGGAATTGTGTGATTGCAGACGCATCCCTGTTCTTTCAAGCTGTATTAACTACAACATTAAAAAACAAAATAAAAAAACAACAAAGCAATCTTTCTAAACTTCTCTGTGAAGTGTCCAAGTGTGAGTTACCAGAGAGCCTTGTCAACTCAGGAGGCCATTTTGTTGACGCCACAGGTAACCCTGCCACAGTCTAGTTTGGGGGCTCTGCCCCAGGCTCTGTGATTCCTGGGATCTCCCAGGAGTGCTTTCTAACACTTATTTTAGGCTGTGCAGAGGCCTTCTGAATGCCCCAGCCCACTGCTTCGTGCAGCTTGGTTTCAGCTCCTGTCGCTGCAGATGAGGAAATTCTGTGATCACATAAAGGAAGGGCTATTTGGTGGATCACTGTCTTTTATCTTTTTATTTTTTAAAAAATATATGTAATTTAGCATTAAGAAGATAGACATTCATGCTCTGGAAATATTTTATCATACACATTTGAAAAGATACTGTGTGAGTGTCAGTTTTAAAGCTCGCTGTCAGACCTCTTTGGAATGACCTTGAAGTCTGGTAAGTACACTGGCATACCTGTAATGTTTGAAGGCTGAGGGGCCTGGGTTTCTGTGAGGTACTCATTTCAGTGTTGCAGGCAGCCACTAGTCTCATAGCCTGACCATCCTGTGTTGGCAGCCGCTATAACGTGTACCTCAGCCCAGAAAGACCTTGTGCATTTGCGTCTTATTTTTTCCTTAAAGAAAAGTAATAGCAAACTTTTAGAGAAATGTGATTAATTTAACACCCAGCTTTTGCTCTTTTTTTTTTTCTGGGGGCGGGGTACTGAGGATTGAACTCACAACCTTGTGCTTGCCAGGCAGGCGCTTGTGAGGCTGAGCTAAATCCCCAGCCTTTTGCTCATTAACGTCATAGAGAGTTCACTCCTCTGAGCAGTGTTTGCTCCTCCACCAGAGGGTTATGCACATTCATTGGACATGGCTGTTCTGTTTGCATGTTCATGGAAGGGTACATTTGGTTCAGTGAAATACCTCGCTGTTCCATCTGGGGTTGTTTCTCAGACCTGGAAATGTAGTTAAGCTAAAAACAGATTTTTACTTTGACTTTGGTAAAGGATCACTTTTATTAACATTGCTGGAAAAATTTCAGAGGAGCATATTGATAATTAGAAGAAAATTTATTAAACAAGAGCGCATCATTGGGAAGCTGTTTCTGTTGCCTACTTTTTATGAGGGTGGATCATGGAATGAATTAGTATGAAACTCCTCAAGACCTTGTTTTGAAGGCGGCATGTGGAAGCACATTTCTGGAGCCTTGTATTTGTGCATACAGGTACATGTGTGTGTCTGTGTGTGCGTGTGTATGTGACTGGGAAAATATTACTCTAAGGATACTAGTTTGCATCTTGTGAGACTTGTGTTTGGCCAAGTTTGTGTAGTTTTCTGATAGGAACTTTAGGGGTGCGTCCAATCTGTTTTGCATCCTTGGAGGTGTGGTCACAAAGCAGGCAGCAGAGTGGGTGCAGAGGTTAGTGGAGCCTTGCCTTCCGGTGCCCAATCACCCACCTGTGTCCTGTGCAGTGCAGATACGGCGGGCCCTGGTGGGCTGAGGGAAGGTTTGGGTTCTTGTCAGGCAGGGCTGTGTGCTGTGTGGTGCTTGTGGTAATTAAGGACATTCTGGCCTATCAGTATCTGGGGCTTTCGGTTTCTTCTGGGGAAGTGGGGGTAGACACACACTACCCTGATTTCTCCAGTGTTTCTTTGTGTGTGTTGGCTTGGTCATGAGGAGCCTAGACTTGTATACAGGGGCTCTTGAGCTTTGAAAACCCAGAACCACTGGCGGTGTCTCAGCCCATGAGCTCCAGGGGCCTCCGCGGTCCTAATGAACTCTAGAATAGACACATGGTGGGAAGGTCTGTGTTCAGGTCACAGTCCTACAGCTGTAGCCATCACAGGCTGGAGAGACACTTAAGCGACAGAAACAGTTAGAAAGTTAGGGGACAGGAGGAAAAGGTTGAATTAAATGTTAATCCAGATGATATTTAGATGGAAAAAGGGAAAAAGAGTGAGCATTCAGTTTTACCTCTGGATTTGGGGAATGTGATCTGACTGAGGTCAAGAGGAGAGAGCAGGGAGTCAGCATCTCCCTGTCCAGGGGAGGCTGCTGAAGCAGAGGCAGGGACCTGTGCTGGAATGGGGGCCCGGTTGGCTGAGCTGATGTCTATAGCTGCCCAGGACTGTAGTAGTGTTCTGCTAGTATCTGTTGAGGCTCAGTGATTAGTCCTGGCCTGGGTCTTCTGGAGCCTGGGTCGGGACCTTGATGCTGCTTCCACTAGCAGAAGTGTGAATCCAGACCATGTGTGCTTTGCCATGTGTTTTTTAGTTTGACGGAACATACACAGGTGTTCACATACTCAGACACACGTGCACATGCCCATGTGATACCTTCCCCACCTGGATGCATACCCATGTGCACACACACAAGTTCTCCTATTTGCTTCCTGCTTGGTGGGCTCTGGACCCTCAACCCTCTGGCCACTGTAGCTAAGGACCATATGGATTCTCCCAGGGCATGGTGTGTGTGCTTCGCTGTCTTACAGAAAGGTTCCTCAGTGTCTGTAAATGAACAGCAGGTCACCTGTGAGAGAACCAACAGTTCCTTGAAGTTCAAACCTCTGTGGTCCCTACCATATTCTCTCTTAGAAATTTCTCCTTTTAAGGCATTTTTTTCTGTAAGCACCTGGACATGTTAGGAGTCAGAGCTGTAGTAGCACCCAGCCAAGTAAATGATTACGAAGTCTCATGAGAGAAACAGCCCTTTACATAGTCAGCTCAGGTACCCAACATGCGAGGTTAGGTGTGTCAGACACAAGTACTGTCCCCTTCAGCAGTGCAGACACAGCTACTTTCCCCTTTACGCAGGAAGCCATGAAGTCTGTTGGGGCTTGAAGTGAGGGACGCTGCTCTCCAGGAGAAAGTGGGTTCATTTCCCAGCCTTCTTTTTTTTTTTTTTTTGTCTGTACTGGGAATTGAACTCACGACCTCGCATTTGCCTGGCAGGCACTTAGACCTCTGAACTAAACCCCTGGCCCATTTTTTTCCAGCCTTCTGAGTTAGATGGTAGAAGGAGTTTTCCAAGACTGGACTGTACCTTCTTAGCAGTTTCCTTGGTGTCCACCAGTCCACAGAACACCAGGCTGTGGTGGGTAAAATGTGGTTTGCCCTTGGTTCTAGATTTGATACATCTTGTTAGGTTAGCAGTTTTCCTGAAGACACTTGAGAACTGATCTGGGCATACTACCCTTACTAAGAGGGCATGTCCAAAATACAGTATGCATGTCCAAAATGTAGGCATTTCAGTAAAAGCGCAGGTTGTTTTTATCTCTTTGTTGATATCGTTGCCCGAAGAGAGTGCTTAAGTACAAGAGCGTGTGTAGGTATTTTTCTGTGCCACATGTGTTGCATCATATATATACTTACCCATAAGGACTTAAGAATCAGCATCTCTTTTTCCTTCTTTCTGTGCTTTGTTGTGCTGACTGGCTGCCTCACACTTTTCCTGAGCCCATACCAGCTTATTAGGGCCAGGAGAGAAGAGAAACTGAGGTTTCACTGTACAGACAAAGCAGGCAGTGCCTGTGTGCCTTACCTAACCTTCCAGCACACTGACATTTAGTGCAGCAAAATGATTCTGAGGAAACAAAACTCAGAGTAAACACAAAACAAGAAATAGGAAACAGCATTGCAGTGGTTGTTAATATGAATAACTTGAAATAGGACCTTGAAAGAGCTGAGGCTCCAACAGTTGCTGAGGATAGTAGGATTGGAACCCAGAATCTTGTACTGCCTTATTGAGCTATGTCTGTTGATGGCATTATATGCACGCAGGTGTGGCAGCCCAGTGTAAACCTGATCCTCAGTTTGGATGGTTTCCCAGAGAGATTACGGGTCATAGAGAATTGTAGTAGGGTGGAGCTGTCTAGATTACAGTACTGTCTTGGTGGTCCAGATGTGGGGGTGGGCTCTTCTTGAAACAAAAGTAGACCAGGAAAGCCCGCCCGGGCCTGGCCCATCGCTGTCCCAACTTGTAACGCACCAGTTTCCGTGACTTGACACATGGACTCCTTCCATTTTAGCTTGATTTGGTGGAGGTCAGCTTGCTCTGAGTTACTGATGTTGCATAAAGAAAGGGGACACTCTGGGCTTTCATGCTGAGCCAAGTTCAAAGTGTTGCTCATTCCTTTTGCCCACAGTTCCTAGAGATTCGCTTTGTAGCAAGGTCCCTAAGTAGGTGCCCAGGGGTAAACAGGCAGGGAAAGGGGAAGACTCAGCTTGAATAGTTGAAGCTGCCAAGGCCTGTGCTGGGGAGGTGGGCTCTGAGGAGGGGGTGGTATGGTGGCACCCTTTACAGATAATACCTGCCCATCTTTCTCAAAGAGACAAACGACACGATTGGCCTGTGGACCAGGAACCCAGTCTCTGGTGGGTGTGGGTGGGTGATGTGGCCTTTCTCCTTGGTACCAGGTGTGCTTGGTAAAGACTCCCTTGGATTCTGCAGTTGGAGACAGATACTTGGGAACTATTTATTTTGGTTGTCAGTGCCTGTTAGTGTGAGTGGGTAGCTGCAAGCTATCTTGGCTTGCTGTCCCACGGGGCCAGCATGTCCCATGTATGTAATGGTGCTCCTTCCCTGTGACACAGACTCACATGCATGTGGCGAGCAGGAGCTTGAAAGCAGCCTTTTCTTTCAGCAGCAGTGTACTGGGGCTTTTCTTCCACACTCACGTGTAAGTGATTTCCTTGAATCCAGTAGGATGGTATCTGGAAACAGGTGCACGCCCCCGTTGTGCCCTTCCCCAGGCTATTGTGTGTGGAGCGTGAGCAGAGGCCCAGGAGGCCCCTCATGAGGTCCCCATCTTACTGCCTGTGCCCTTCCCATTGCCATCTGTTTCCTAGCAGCACCATGCACATCTGCTCACACATGTGTGAGTAAGAGAAGCAGGATCCAGAGTTGCATGGCTGGAGGAGTTGAATGTGAAGGGAGAGGAATGTGACAGCATCCGTAGGATGTGTAGGTTATTTAATTTCAACGAGTTCTTATAGTTCTGGCCTTAATTTTAAATAGAGACCTTGCTGTGATGAAGGGACTATCTCATTGTCATTCCATTAGTGACACAGTCTCCTGTTTCTTGGAAAATATCTGCAAGCAACTGGCACAACTGCTGCTTGTCTCTGTGTTTGACCAAGAACAGTGTTGTCCTCCTTAAAGTGAAACACTGTGCAATTCAGGAGTCCATAGTCTCCTCCCAGGGACCGAGGAGGGGTGAGACACTTAGAAATTAAAATGTTTGCCTTGTTACAGTTTATATTTACTTTTACCAAAAGCTGTGATAAGATACTTGGCTTACAAAAATACTCCCTTCCTCCTTTCTGCTAGATTTTTACCATCATTTCATGTCTACAGACTTTTCTTCACTTTACGTGTGACCTCTTCTTAACTTTCGCAGCTGAATTGTGCAAGGTTTTATAGAGACTTAAAGTGGCATTTTGTTTGTTTATTCTGTTCCTTCTGTGCAATGAAAGTATATAGGTGCTGTTTTAGCTTCAGATCTTACAATATGTTGTTAAGCATGTCTAAAAATACATCTTACAGGCAGGCATGGTAAGTCCTCTGGAGCTGTGACATCACATTCTCGTTAAGAATTACTCTTTGTAAAAATTCTCGGATCACTTCTGTAAGTAGCTGAAATACCCACCTGCTTCCAAATTTGCTGTGTCCATGATTAAGTAGGTTGTATTACAGTAGTTCCTGGAAATAATGGATCTAGAAAACTTAAACTAGGTGTACTATATACTCTCTATAGTAAAACATTTGGGGGAGATTTTTCCTTTTATAAGTTAGATCCCCTTGAAGTATTGATTGGTGTTTGTGTAATGACAAACAAAATCATAATGCCTCATATGATATGCTCTTTAGCTATCCTATCAAAATATACTCATTTCGGGGTGTTTTTGCAGCAGGTGTGTGAGTGGTTATTTAGATTTCAGTAAAATTGATTATTGAAGTGTTTATTTTTCCCTTGTGAGCTCTTAATGAAAGGGTTTTTGGGGGGCTGACATTTGTGTAAACAGTACTACCCTGGAAGGTAATGTTTAACAGAACGTTTTATGGCTTACTGCATCTGATTATCTCGCTTTGTATTCTTGGACGCAGTTTTCTTTCATTTGATGGTGGCCAAGACTTCTATGCTGTTTCACAAAAAGCAGAGGAAAAAGTTGATGTTAGATAGCCATAGGTATTACTTGCATTCTGTTTTCTTATATGAGGAGAGAGATACAGAAAGTTGGTTTTAGGTAGAGTTTGGAAAATAGGATATTGTTTGTGTTTGGGGTGGGGGTGAATACTTACTTTCTTTGCTGTTGGTTTCCGTGGCATAAGAAACACTGCTTGTTTGTAGAAACAAGCTTTAGTTAAAATATATCTTACATTTAACTACTAGAAAGTCAAAAATGTATGTCTAGTACTGACTAGGAAGTGTTTCATAATAAGGAAATGTGAATTTCTATTTGTTTTTTACTTCTGTTAATTTCTAAAAGAATTTGAAAAAGTGTTTACGTTTGTATAGTAAGTTGGTAACAGTTGCAGTGCTTGTGAGAATAAATTCTGTGAACACCTCTCAGCTTCTGCTAAATTGGATTCTTTCTACTATTTATTGAGGAACGTTTAATTTTTTGTTTGTGTAAAAAATGTATGAGACTTCATTCTCTCTGGTGTTCCCCAAGCTTTCAGTGTTCCTGAATTAGTTTCAACTTTGGTTTTAATGATGGTGCAGGATATGAAAAGAGTCGAAGTAAAAACCTAGTACTTTCCTGGCTGGCGTCATAAACAGTGAGAAATCTGTCTGTCCGTGGAATGTGTGGTGGCAACCACAGGGCTTCATCCTAGCTGCCTACTTTGGAGGGGGGGCAACTCTAAGCTTCTGAAAACGAGGCTCTTAATGGAAATGTTGACGAGATCATTAACTACCCAGCAATGCCACAGCTCCAGGAAGACTGGATTTACCTCCAGATTCATAACTCCAACTCTTTGTGGTAGGTGAAGGGATGAGAAAAGCATTATTTAGCTGCAGAAAATTATGGAACAGGCCCTGGCTCCTGCTGTGCTATTTTTTAGTTTTACGAAGTTTACTTTGCTAGGGACGAATAGGTGGTAAGCTAATTACTTAACACAAGACTTGGGAAATAGTCGATAAATATTAAACAAGAAGTTTGGGAATGCATTGATTTTAAAAGCAGGAGATAGGTATAAGAGGCTTCTTCTCTTTCCTACAGAAACTACCCCGATTTATGTTCATACAGAGTCTGCTTTATTAAAGTTGCCAGAGCTCCTTTTAATTTTCCAGGATATGGTATTAATAACTGGGGAAAGAAAATCTCCACATCCTTATTCATTTATTCTTGGACTATTCTGAATGCAATCAGTAATTATACTGTGTATTTTCATCTCTCTCTCCCATTGGATTTGACACTAATCTTTATATTTTAGTAAAAGGGCACAAGGACAGCTTACATCTGAATGCTATTTTATGTTATTTTAAAAACTATTTTGTTATATTTCCATTAGCTAATGTTTTTCTCTTTGCTCTCATGTCTGGAAGATGGAGTCTCTCTTTTCTCTTGAACCAGGGATTTATTTGGGGTTTTTGACAGTTCATGGTAAACAACTTCATAAAAGGTAACCTACTGGAGAAGAATAACATGTAGGTCATATATGCATTTTTCTATAAATAGACAATGACTGCAAAGCTGTGGTATGAGTTACAGATTATTGAAGAAAGCATTGCTTAAATGATCAGAGTTTGCATAATAAAGCTTTTTTATGGACACTTGACTGCATTTGGGTTTACTTATTATGGACAGTTTTCTTCCTATTGGGACTTGCTTTGATTTATTTGGGGTACAAGATCATTTAAAGGAAATCTTTGCTGAAGACAACCGAGTTTTGCCATTTTGGTTCCCCCCTATACTGTGTTCTGAACAAAACAGGCTTGAGGCTTAGAGTGAATGTGTTTGGCAGAAATGTCCTGAGCTGCTTCCTGGCCAGGTTTGTGGGGGGCATGCTTCAGCCTTTGCTGCTGTTGGCTGCGCCCTGGAATAGTGGGTTTGTGTCCTCCTTTGGGGGTGGGACTTCTTTGAATGCAGCTGATTCTGGTCGCCTGTTATTCATGTCTTCCTATTCGAGTGGAAATGCAGCTCGTTCATAATGGATTATTGATTGGTCAGAGGACAGCAGCAGCCTCCAGGCCTTGTCATCAGCCTGGTGCACTCCCCAGCAGTGAATGCAACACTTCATGGGGCTCTGTGGGACCCCGGTCTGGGGACTGTGAGCTGCAATTGTTAATCTTGTATGGAATGGTTTGTAGGGAGAGGAACTCTCCATTGTTGTTAGGGAATTTTCCCGTTTGCGTGGAGAATAGGCTTTTTGTCTCAATAGTAAGATAAGCTTGTCCAGGATGTTAATGATGTATTTTAATTCATGGCTCATAATACTACAGTGTGACTCCTGAGGCTGCTTCATTGTCTCCAGGAGAACAAGCATGCACAGTGTCCTGCAGCACAGCCTGCTGCTCCCACTCGGGGCGTGGGGTGTGCTGGGCTGCGTCCCTGTCAGACTAGGGCAGGGCAGGGTAGGGCAGGGCAGGGTAGGGCAGGACAGGGCAGGGCAGAGCTCCCTGCTTCAGGGAATGGGCCTTCAGGTCTGCTCCCAGAGGTTGTTGCCCCTTTTTTGGGGGGTGGGGGACGGGGACATGGGACCAGGACTTGCTTTTGCATTTTTTCTTTTCTTTTTTTGGTACTAGGAATTGAACTCAGGACCTTGTGCCTGCCAGGCAGACGCTGAGGCCATACTCCTTTGCTGGAAGCCCTGTAAATATGTTAAGTGTTCCGTGTTGCGCTTTTCTTTTTTAATTAATTTTTTAGTTGGGGGCCTTCAATTCCTCTGCAGCCATTCTCACAGTCCCGTTCTAAGGAGTGCCTACACATGGGAACAGGACCTCTTCCAGTCCTGGCTAACACCAGCACTCTCTGGACTCCCTGCTCCTCTCTGGAAGGTCACCAGAGAGGAGAGAGCCAGGGACAAGTAGAGCCACATGTTGTCAAGGGAGCCAGTGCCTGTTTTGCATCGTGCTGGGATTTGTTAATGAATCAGAGCTGAAAGGAGTACTGAACTCGGTGGTAACTTGAAAAGTAGCCTTGCTTCCCATACTGCCAGGTCCTGGTGGAGCAAACTTGGAGCAGGAAACGGCACTTTCAGTTTTGCAGCCAGTCCTCAATGAATCTGGCTGGGCGTTTTCAGCAAACTTCGAGAGTTATGTTGCTTTGGAAATGGCATTGAACCTTTAGAGTGTATTTGAAATTTGAAATTTAGGCCTTTGATTCCTTTTACAGATAAGTCTGATGACAGGGTCCGCTTTGCTAGATTTAGAGAATTTAGTCCAAAATCATTCAGCTTTTGTCCATGAAACCAAATGGTAAGATTTACTACTTACGCATGGACACACTTAGGTGAAAATACATTTACATTCTTTTCCCCACAATGCAGTGGTTTAACTGGTCAGAAAATTATTGTTTAAAGTATGAAAGAGAAACCTCAGCAGTATTACTGGTCTTTTAATATTGAGAAGTGAGGGGCAAGAGGCAGCCATGGGGCCAGAATAAACTGGCATTCTTTAGCGGGGGCTGGGGACACGAGACTCATCTTGCTGCGCAGAGCTTGTGGCTGTGTCTGCAGAGTGGCTTTTCCCGACGTCTCTGGGCAGGCCTCACCGACGCCAGAAAACAGCTTTTAAAGCAAAATCCATTGTAACAGATTCGTTTCATTCCTCTAATTTTTCTTTCTTTGACTTTCTTCTGAAGACTAGAATTAAGGAAAGGTAATTTCCCAAAGTGCGTTCTTGGTGCCCTGGAGCCTCGGCTTTGAGGGAGGGGCGGGGCAAAAGGGCAAGGGTGGGGTGGGGGTGGGGCGCCGAGCCGAGCTGCTATCTTTTATTATGTTTGTTATCGAAGTGGCAAGAAGGGCTTAGTGGACTTCGGTGCAAAACTTCCCGAGCTCATCAACGTGGAGAGAGAGTCATAAGCAGCCCCAGCAGTTGTTGGCATTTTGATATATTTGCCTCTTTTTCTCTCACTATACCTTTCCAAAGAATAGAAACATTCTTCTATATCACCCATTTAACAAAAGTAGTGTGATTCCCAAGAATCGTCTGACACTGAGTCCATTTTACAGCTTAATTTTTGTAGACTTCTGGTGCTACAGAGCACATGGCTACAGCTGTTGGTGGAAGAATTTTTAATTATATTAAGTAACCTGGTGTAGTGTGACACCAAGGTCCAGTAAATGCATACCTTAGTATTCAGCTGTTTCTAACTAGCTTTCTAAACTGCTATTATTTTTTGTGTCTTTGAATTTATTTAGCCAAAACTGCAAATGCCAGTGACCCTGTATCTTTGGGTACTGCACTTACATTTCATTCATTTAGCAATTCTTAATAATCTGTGATGCTCATTTATTGTTAAACATTGTATCTTGCTTGTACTGATTTAAACCTCAACAGAAGTATTGCAGTATAGGTATCAGTGCTGTCATTACATTTTGGAGATAAAGGAATGAACCGAGGCACAGAGAGGCTAAGACATCTGCTCAGGATCACACAGCTGATCTGTTAATGGCAGAAATGGGTTTTGATCGGGGTAGTTCAGTCACTCTTATCAGTGTACTATTGGGGCATCTGCTGTGTTTGTTCATCTTTCTGTCCAGGGGCTGAAGTGGGTCAGGACATCTGTACCTGGGATGGTAAGGAATAGCAACAGGGCCATGGACTCCAGCACCAGTTCAAGCCATTGTAGGCTGAGCTTGGACTTTTGGGCCTCTTCTTGGGGGGTGGGGGTTGTGAAGGACCAGAAGTCTCCAGGGGACAGGGCTTATTTACACTCTGGAACCACAGGTCGACTTGAGGGCATGTGGATTTAGGAGTGATTGGGAGGGTGACCTGCAGAGCATGGGTTATCAGAGGATATTGGCAGGCAGGCCTGTGTGTGCCATTGGTACAGGGGATGTGGAGGACCCAACTGATTGCCAGGCCCAGCTCCCTGGGCAGACCTTGCCAGTCCTTGCAAATTCATCACTCCCTCCCAAGCCTTCGGGAAACTTCCCTGGCCTCATGAGTGCATGGTGGCATGTTGCTTTATAATTGTACATTTGCAGTTTTGCCTCCCAGTCTGATTTGGGAGTGTCATGGTGTTGAGGACCATTCCTTGCTTATCTTTTGATTCTTTTGCTCCTGACCTGTCCCTGTATTCAGTAGGCACACAGGCAGTGCGTGTCCTGATGAAACCCTTGTTTAGTCTGAGCTCGCCCTCCCCGGCCAGTGCTGGGGCAGCTCTGAGGAGTGGAGCGTGCTGTCGGCTGTGGGCCTTGGAGATGCTGAGGGATACAGTCCACTCACATTCAGGCTGTAACAACTATGGACTGCTGATGGTGCTCTTCTTCCTAGCAGTGTGCACTGGGCTTTGGGGTCCAGCTTTGCCACATTGGGGACCCATCACCAAGTTGATTCTCAGAAGAGTGGCATCTGCCCAGGGTCCCCTCCCAGTCTCCTCACTGGCTAAAGGAATCTATTAATGGGACATTTGCCTGGAGGTTAAATTCATCCCAAATCCAGTGAATGTGGGGAATCTGGGGAGATATATTCCCCACTTAAATATAGTCCTGTGGTCTGGACAACAAAAGAGAGACAGTGAGGAGCAAGAAAGGAGCTCTCTGAGGGGCAGCAGTAGCCAGATGTGTGTCTTAAGCTGGGGACTGTGTGCATGTTTATGTGATTATAGTGACTTCTCTGTCCTATCCTGTTTCCTGTTGTGTCTTATATGTTCCCTCTGCATCTCTACCATCAAGCATTTTTATACAGTGAAGACATGTTTTCTGTAATACATGTTTTCTTTTTTCCTATTTTTTAAATAAATTAATTGATGAAATCATACACCTTCAAAATATTGCTCGTTCCATCTCTAGAGGAACTCACATACAGAGTGGTGCATTGGAAATCTATTAAAAACCCTAAATGAGTCGTTTCTATGCCGAAACAATTAAATCACAGTCTCTTTTGGCAAGTTCCCAGTTTCAGCCTTGGAAAAAGTTTGTAATGCATCATGCAGAAACAACAGAGCCATGACTCATACGGGTGCACAGTGCATCCAGAACGGACTCTACATGCGTGAAACTGTGTCTTCAGCAGCTGAAGTGCCTGGCACCCTGGCTGTCACTCCTCGTCTGTCCTCGTAGTCCTGGGAACATTTCCTGTAGTCCTGTGTGACTGCAGGACAGTTCTCAGTTCCTCGGGTCTGGGTAACCAGCTGGCACACACAGGTTCTATGAGGCTAATTATTGATGGGTTGATGTGTTTCAGGAAGCCTTGGTTTGCCAGCTTGGATTTGGTATAAACTTATCTGAGAAGGTAAAATGGGCAGTGTGGAGCTGCAGGTGTCCTGAGGCTGGGTGTCATATGCTTTGTTGCTGGGGAAGCCATCAGAGACCTTTCTGGCCAGCAGAGGCTGGAGGTTTCCAAAGGCCCACAGGGTGCTGTCGGGTGGACTGTGAACATCCCCAAAGTTGTTCCAGTGCAGCAGTGGTGCATCTGCAGCACAAAGTTGGGGTAGGGGTCCTGTTCCTTTTTGGAGGTAGAAAGAACAGTTACAAAGAGCTGTTGATTCTGTTCCTGATGGAGGTGGGTGCAGGGAATTAGTGTGGACTGCTGCTTGTCATGGGGGAGCCTGAAGGGAGCGCCTAATGGGCCTCAGCTGATGTGGGCAGCTTGGTGTGTGTTCACATTTCCTTAAGGTAGTGATGTTTTTGGGGTTTAAACTGTTGTTACCACTTTTTCCATTTCCATGTTTATATATTTTTTCCCTTTAGAGTGTTTTTAAGTCCTCTAAAGACATCCATCCTGTGCAGTCCTCACAGGGATCTATGGTGGGGTGCCTTTTGCAGCACAAGGTGGGCAGAGAAATGGGAAACAGAGAAAGAAGGTCTTGTGGGGTCACCCCAGGCTGTTCTGGGGACATTTCCAGTAAAGTGCAGTTAGGGCCCTGCTAGCTTTTGAGCAGAGATTTAAGCAACCCTGGGGGGAAGGCCTCTGGTCTGTGGCAGGTGGTGTGTAGGTATCTAGCAGTGGCTGGCCATGGTTAAGGTGCTGGGGATTGCAAAGCTTGACTCTCAAGGCCATCCTGAGGAAGGGGAGAGGTGTCTCTTGATGAGCAGAGCCCTTTGCCTTGGTCCTCAAGGGCAGCAGCTGCAGTGTGTACAACCTATAGCCTAAGACCACATGGGGCTGAGCCTGCACTGTGAGGGGCAGCTCTGCAACCTGGTTCTGGGCACTCCTCCAGTGAATGCTCTGGCCTGGAGAGGCCTAGTGTGCAGGGGCCTGCAGAATGGCAGCTACTTATTAGTGGTTATAAGCTTTGCTTATAAGATTTCCGTCTCTGTTTCAGGTGCTCACTGCCATCTCCTAGTTTCCCACCTGGAATGTGCACCTCCTGGTCACTGGTACACCTCGTGTCATCTTGGGGCAGTGGAAGTGCCTCTGAGAATGGAGAGATAAGACTCTTTTCTTTCAGGCCTGTGTGAGAGAAAGCTGTGACCCCAAACCCCCAACACAGCCCAATGGATCGCAGCAGAGAGGTTGAGATGGAGCTGAAGAGAGGGCCCAGCCCACCCAGGGCCAGTAGGAGCCAGGAGGTGGATGGGGACAAGGCTGCATGCCATAGCTGTTGCATCTGTGGCAAGAGCTTCCCCTTCCAGAGCTCGCTGTCACAGCACATGCGCAAGCACACCGGAGAGAAACCCTACAAGTGTCCCTACTGTGACCACAGGGCATCCCAGAAGGGCAACCTCAAGATTCACATCCGGAGCCATCGCACAGGGACTTTGATTCAGGGACATGAGCCAGAGACGGGTGAGGTGCAGCTGGGGGAGATGCGTGTGTCTGAGGGCCTGGATGGGTGTGCCAGCCCCACGAAGAGCACATCGGCCTGCAACCGCATCCTGAATGGGGTGGCACAGGTGGATAGCAGCAAGATCCTGCTGAGGAGCAGCCGGAAGGAAGCAGAAGGGCCGGCTGGTGCCGTGGAAGAGGCTGAGGCCATGACCCAGTGCTCCTTCTGCAAGAGCCAGTTCCAGCGTAAGAAGGACCTGGAGCTGCACGTGCACCAGGCCCACAAGCCTTTCAAATGCAGGCTGTGCAGCTATATGACCTTGCGGGAGGAGTCGCTGCTGAGCCACATAGAGCGGGATCACATCACCGCGCAGGTGCCCAATGGTGGTGAGGCCTGTGTGGAGAATGGCAAGTCCGATCTGAGCCCTGGGGAATTCCCCTGTGAGGTGTGTGGCCAGGCCTTTAGCCAGACCTGGTTCCTGAAGGCGCACATGAAGAAGCATCGGGGCTCTTTTGACCATGGCTGCCACATCTGTGGTCGCAGGTTCAAGGAGCCATGGTTCCTCAAGAACCACATGAAGGCACATGGCCCAAAGACGGGCAGCAAGAACAGGCCTAAGAATGACCTGGACCCCATTGCAACCATCAACAATGTGGTCCAGGAGGAGATCATTGTTGCAGGCCTGTCCCTCTATGAAGTCTGCACCAAGTGTGGAAACCTGTTTACAAACCTGGACAGCTTGAATGCCCACAATGCCATACACCGCAAGGTCGAAGCCAGTCGGACCCGGGCCCTGGCTGAGGAGCCAGCCCCCGAGAGTCCCCTGGACACAAAGCAGTTCTTCCTACAGTGCCTGAATCTGAGACCATCAGTCGTTGACGACGTGTCCTCTGGCGGGCAGGCTGGAAGGCGGGTGGCCGAGCTGGACCCCGTCAACAGCTACCAGGCTTGGCAGCTGGCCACCAGAGGCAAGGTGGCCGAGCCGGCTGAGTACCTCAAGTATGGGGCCTGGGACGAGGCACTGGCAGGGGATGTGGCCTTTGACAAGGACCGACGCGAGTACATCCTAGTGAGCCAGGAGAAGCGCAAACGTGATCAGGATGCACCGACCGCACAGGGTCCCCCAAGAAAGAGGGCAAGTTTCCCCGGGGACCCCCTGCTGCCTGGCCACTTGGAGCCCCGGCCTGTGGCACGCCCCAGCCGCCGGGCTGCAGCCTCTGCTGGCCATGGCAAGTCCTCAGAGTGCTTTGAGTGTGGCAAGATCTTCCGCACCTACCACCAGATGGTGCTGCACTCCCGTGTCCATCGCCGTGCACGCCGAGACAGGGATTCCAACGGGGACAGGGTGGCACGTGCCCGCTGTGGCTCCCTCAGTGAGGGGGACTCCGCCTCTCAGCCCAGCAGCCCTGGGTCAGCCTGTGCCACTGTCGACTCTCCAGGCTCTGGTCTGGCCGATGAGGCTGCTGATGACAGCGGTGAGGAGTCCATGCCTGAACCAACACCAGGTGAGCAAGTATACTCAGGTGGACTAGGTCACGTACCTGGGCCTGATAGCCTCGTAGCCAGGTGGCTCTGCACCCAGCTAGCCATGTGCTCAGGTGACCCTGCACTTGAGGACTCTACACCAAATTGCCTTGGTAACCTTGTTCCAGGTGTTCACACCCAGGCAGCCTTTAGCCAGAGTCCCTGTGTCCAAGAAACTAGGTCACCTGTGTGTCCTGCACCCAGTGTGTACCCGGAGTGTGTGCAGGTAGATGCATATGTAGGCACCTATCAGTTCTACTTGCACCTGCTTTTGTTACCGACCTGCATGTGCTTGCATAAAGTTCCACCTTTGTCTTCTTCAATTGCTGGTCCCTACTGGGCATTAGCAATTTCTGAGCAAAGAACACAATTGTGGACCTCTTTGAGTTGTGCTTCTCTCTTTTTGCCACCCCAGTTCCAGTTCTTGTAGCTCTGTACACTTGCACAGATGTAAACATCCCATGCACACACTGCACTCTTGGGCACACATGCGTGTACACACACCACACACACGGACACATTTTCCTCTGCTCTTTTCTCTAAACACCAGACAGCAGAGAAGAACAACTTTGAATTGGCTTTCAGTTATAATTAATCTCCTTGGATTCAAGCAACCTTGTGGGTTTAGGGACAGTTAATTGGAACAGAGTACTTTCCAAACAGCAGCCATGTAAATATTTAAAGATGCTTGGCTAACTTTGTTTTTATACTTTTTATAAATGTTAAACATTTTCATATTCCCTATTATTTTTACCTTGAGTAATTGTGAATGGAAAGTGAGGTTCATTGATGTAGCTTTAACTTACTGTGAAGCAAAGTATGTTTTTCCTCTTTTTGCAAACCTGCTAGTGAGTGTTGCTTTCAACTGAAAGTCAACTGAAAAAATAGGAGTCCAGTGGGCAGAGCTGTTTGTTTTCTGTAAAGAGAAAGAGGACCCCTGGGCTTTTCTTTCAAACAAAGCACAAATCGATGCTATTTCTCCTTATTAGGGATTAAGCACCATCTCATTATTATAGGTTTGTGCAGTGTACTGTGCTGGGGGCCAGCTGTATCCTCACACAGGGCCAAGAAGAAGGTGGGTAGTGGTAGTTTCTCTAGGCCTTAGTGAGCCCTGCGCTCAGTCTGCATACTTACACATATGTGTCCCTAACATCAGCCAGGGTCTGCCCTCAGTTATGCCCCTCCTTGCTCAGCCATCGATCCTGGGTGAGAACCAGAAGATGTGGTCCCAAGTGCAGCGTCATCCGAGAACTCTCCTAGACTCATGTAGCAGCCTTGTCGTGACTCCCAGCAGCCCTTGTGAAGTCAAATTCTTAGTTTTTTGTTTTCACAGCTGTGGCTTTTACTGGTTATGTTCTGATAATGCTGTGACTCCTCCATGGAGGCAACAGGAGATGAAATATTAAGCTAGCACTGTGTCTTCTTTTCTTCCACTTTGAAGAGAAACAGTGTTAGTATTTGAGAAAGCTCTTGAGCATGGTCCAATCCATTGTGATGGTAGTCAGATGATTCATTCTGAGCTAACCCAGCAGTGTGGTTAAAGTCAGCAAGCTGGGAGGGTCAAGTTATTTTCATCATAAAGTAGAATTTACTTCTTTTTTCTTCTGAGTTTCTATTAAATTTTGTTTACTTCTTACAGGCATTGTATTTTCTCTCTATATAACTTAGGTTTTTGTAAAGAGATTTTTGTGTTTCTCACATGAATCTATAACAAAATATATACTGCATTTAAATATAAAAATTGGCTTTAAAAGAGATAGGACGTGGTAGCATATTGCAGAGAAAAATTCTGGCATGACAGAAGCAGTGTTAAAGAGCCTTTTGGGTCTGCAGAAGTCACTTTTATAATCCCAAAGCCCAGCGTCTTCCCACCTAACAATACAGACTTCAGTGACAGCAGACACAGTTAGTGTCTTGGCCAGCATTACGTTATCCAGGCACAGATATTCCTTGAAGAGAGAGGCTGTGTCATATCTGTTTACTCTCCAAGCACCCTGATTTGTAGGGCCTGGCCAAGGCCTTGAAATAGCTGTCTTTGAAAAGAAACCAGGTATTTTAAACCAGGTATTTTGATCTACATGGGGCCTTCTCTTTGTCTTTCTTCCCGCCCCCCCAAACATGTAGGGCTTTGACAAATGCTTGCCTTTCCCGTCACTAAGAGGATTACCTAGATATTTGAACATTCGTTAAGTTTTTGTAGAATATTGATGGAGTCATTGGTTCCAGCTGTTAGAGCAAGGCAGGTCTGTGGAAATGGAGACAGAGTAGGCTCTCATGAGAGCCAGCTGCTTGTGGTAGCACAGTTGAAATTAGAGTTCACATCTGTGTGCATATCCCATGATTTTCCTGAAAAAAACTGACATCCAAGGATAACTGGGGCTTGTTCAGGATGTCTTCCTTTGGAAGTTCTAGTGGTTATGTTACTTTGTGTCCTTGTAGCATTGGTCCAGGCATCTAACATTGCTGACTTGAAATGCAGGGGAACATATCTGTGAGGAAAATTCAGTAATTGAAAGCATGTTACTGAGTGTATTTAAATCCTCAACTAGGCAAATGATGTGGCACTGATAGAAACTACTCTTTAGAAGATCACAAATATTTATATTTTTGGTTGGGGGAGGAGAGGCACAAGGGCATAATTAACATTTATTAGAAACCGTCCTCATACAAAATGGAGTCAGGGAGCTCAGAGGCCATCACTTAGGAAAATTGCATATTGTTTCACAAGTAAGTACGTGAACCTCAAGTGTGAAAGCCAGAAGGGAATTCTGCTTCAAGAGTGTTGAGGTGACTTAGGAGTAACAGCAGGACGTGGAGAGATCAGGAGCATCTTGGCAGGATTCACTTCACATGGGGATCTGTCCTGCTTGAGACACCCTGGCAGGCAGCTGGGACTGACTGCTGGAGTGACTCGCAGGTGTTAGAACATGTCTTTCATGTGAGGCAGCCGGGTATCTGGTAAGTGCTGTTTGCCTATCATTGACATTAATCTGGCTGCCCTAGTTTTTCTCCATTTCTGGCCATGCTAACATCTGCTATGTCAAGCCCATATTCTGTGGCCTACCTGCTGCCCCCATTCTTGAATATTCACTGAAACTTCTTAGCCTCCAAGGTTTAGATGAAGTCCTAGAAATTGCAGGTGTTCAGGTGTTTCAGACTCAGAAACAGGGCAGATGAGATGGTTCAGTCTAATAGGTTAAAAACCGGCATGGGTGGGTGTCATCCTGTTGTGCGCAGTTTGAAGAATTAAGGAGTCTTTAGAAGAAGAAAATATGGCCAAGGGGAGGAAGGGTAACCACAGCACGCAGTCAGATTGACCTCCATTCAGAAGCACTCTTTCTGTGGCCAGCCTTCCTGTGGTGCTCCTTTCCTTTGGCTTCACTCGTGGCACTTGGTCTTTGGACCCCAGGAAGTGAGCCATGCGCTCACTTTGGGACTGGCTATGGCTCAAACTGTGAACTCCTTCCCAGAGGGCCAGACTACACCCAGCAGCCAACCAAAAGGTTACACAGCCATTCTTCTTCCTCTTTCATAGAGCAGGGACAGCAATTAGGACAGTTTAAGGACAGAATGTTTTCCTGTGTCTACCCATTGAGTCAGGATTGAGGGTGAATCCAGTGAACAAAAGTAAGAATGTGGCATGAATGTGGCATGCTGGGGTTGGACAGGGAGGGATGTTTGCTCATGCCGAGCCTGCTGGGCTGGGGAAGCTTCCTGTATTTACTCAGTCAGTTTCCTTCAGTGTCCAGCAGATATGACTTGCAGGGGATGCAGTCTTCTTTTGTCCTGTTAGCCAAATCCATAAAGTGTGCTGAGTGTCTGAGCAAGGAATTTGGGATGAAATCTCCACTGCGCTGCCCTGTGGGCTAGGCTTTTGTGGAATTGAGGCAGGAGTGAGAGGAGACTGTTTTAGCACAGTGCTTCATCACTGGCCCCACAAAGAGGCTAAAGATTCAGAGAAGAGGGGGTGTGGGCCCAGGCATAGAGAAAATGAGCAACATGAGACCAGGAGAAGTTTGAGGTATGGACAGGAAAGAATAACTGGGGAGGAATGCATCTGCCTAGACCCTCCATAGAAAAAGACAGTCTTTAATGGGCCCCAGCTGTGGCAATCAGTGATTGTGAGGGTGTAGAGTAATGATTCATCCGTGGAGCACCTGCCTGCACAGCTGATGAAGGTGGAAAGCGTATGGCTATGCCCTGTTGCACCGTTCCAAGCCTTGACCTCGCTGCAGCCCAAGATTCACTTTGAGCATGCCTGGAAGCTGTCCTGAGACGGCATGACACCGTGACAAGGTATCAGGTGTCTCCATGAGGGTTCATTCTCAGGAGTATTCTCTCTAGCGTGAAATAAGCACAAGACAATGCAGGACGGGATCTAGTGATGTGGGAACTTGGGACAGTGGGGAGACAGATTAGACAAAATCAGCAGATCCTAGGCTGCTGAGACGCTCCTGAGGTGGGCGCAGAGACGCTCCTGAGGGCTTTGCATTCTGCTAACCCTGGGAAGTTTATGTATTTTGAAATAAAGTGGGAATTAAAAACCTCATATTCAATTCTTGGTGTAAAAATGCAGCCACGTTTTTTCAGGAAAATACCCAGGCACCCTTAACAGTTGGCTACAGAATGATGCCTGGGTTAGTGAGCATAGTAGTAGCTGGAACCCACCACAGCCAACGCCACCCAATGGCCAGTATTCACGGGGTGCTGTGGTGTCCTCATCTGCTTTCAGAATCATGATGTGAATAGTGTCTTGCAAGCATGTTTTATAGTATTCTGATTCATTAAATATTGATAATCAGTGCATGGCATGTATGCTGATATTTGCTTGAACAGAAGACTACATTTCCAGACTTCTCAGAATATATTACACTGTGACAGGCACTGCACTCTAGAGAGTATATTCTGGGAGTTTCTTTATATTGCTAAGAATCACACAGAATACACATACTTAGTATTGCAAAACAAACATCATGCAGCCATTTTTGTTTTCACAGACGATGCAGACACATGATACATATCTTATCTTTGTCTCTATGTTTGACCCAAGACAGAATCAGAGAATTTTAGAGGTAGGAGGGAACTAGGAGCCATCTGTCCTCCTATTTGGTTAGGAGAACCCTTGGCCCAGTGCCCCATGATGTGCTGTTGCTAAAGGACGGCATGTTGGTGCGCTGCGCAGAGCATGGACCTAGATGCCTGGGTTTCCCTTCTCCCTTTGCCTCAGAGGAGGGCTGCGGTCTTCCGGAGTTCTTCAGCTGGGAGTTTTCTCTCATGAATATGACTCTGGTTCTGACTCTCATGAAGGGAGACAGATGTTCTGGCCACCTCTTCTATCTAGTACCTGTACGCTGTGGGCATCTTGGAGACACAGTTCATCTTGTTGGTAGAGTATTGGCTCCAGAGCTGGAGGTCTGAGAAAGGCTTCTCAAGAGGGACAGAATGCATGGCTATGGTAATGCCTATTCTCCTTGCCCTATTGGATTTAATATTTTCCATTGAGCAGTGTGGATGACTTTTGGCTTCTTACCTGTGATAAATGTTACCTCTGCTAATTTATCCTGAAAAAGCAGTACACTTGGTTTTCCCCAACTCAGTCTTGATTGAGCTGGTTATTCCTGACTTGAAATGGAGGATCGTCCTTGTAGGTTTTACCTGCCAGAAGTGAGTGAGAAGAGCATCAAAAGTGTTTCCATTCACTACTGGCAGGTAAAATCTACAAAGAGGGACCTTGGAAAAGAAGTGTTGCAGAGATACACATCTTTCTGAACCATTAGTTGCTGTCTTAGTCACTTCTTTCTTGTGGGGAAAAAATACCTGACACCCACAGATTAAAGGAGGAAAGATTTACTTCATCTCACAGTTTGTATAGGTTTCAGTCCATAGTTGGCTGGCTTTAAGGCAAGGTGGCATGGCAGAAGGGCATCACAGAGGAGAAACAGTCCATGGCAGGGTAGGCAGGAAGCAGCAAGCAGCCTGCTTGCCTTTCCCTTTTATTCTGTCCTGGCTGTATGTCTTTTGGGTGATGTCTCCCATGCTTAGGATTGGCCTTCCTGTTATCCATACACAGAGCTATGCTAAACCAAATCAGGTGACTTAATTTAGTTCTTATGAAGTCGTAATCATATTCATACACATTAGATCAAGCTCCTTCTGAAAAACCCCACCTATGAGCACACGAGGCTTTGAGGAGACATCTAGACACACGCCACTGATAGTCACTGATCAGCTGGAGAAATGGACAGTGGTATGTACCAGAAAAGGTTCCTGGGTGGGCATTGGGGAAGTATGGTCTGTCTGAGGAGCAGGGTGCATAGCTGGAAAGTCAGGGCCATGATGCCTGCCATCCTGGGCATGGTGCTCTGCCACCAAGCTGGGTGGAGACACCTTTGCAGCTGTACCTGGACACCTGGCAGTGTGGTTATTTGATAGTTCTTCTGTCACAGACATAGCATGTTTCAGTGCACCTCTTTTTCATGCTTGGCCCTGTACACGGTAACACAGGTTTTATTCCCCTGCTCTGCCGCTGTGTCTTCCCACCATTGCTTTCGGTTAGAGTGACCGCTCTGTCTGCGGCGTTCTGTGGTCTTCTGTTGATCGTTTGCACCCCACAGCTGTCTAGGGCATCCTCAGGTGTCATCCCTCCTGCACCCTTTCATCTTTTTTTTTTTTTTTCTTTCAGAACTGGGGATGAATTTAGGGTCTTCACAGTGTGCTATGTCCCTTCCCTTTAAATTATTTTTTTCTTTGAGACAGGGTTTTCCTAATTTTTTTAAGTCACTAAGTTGCCCAGATTGGGCTCAAATTTGCGATCCTCCTGCCTCAGTCTCTCAGAATGCTGGGATTACATTGTGTACCATCATGCCCAGCTTTCTTCTTTTTTAGGGAAAATTGTTTGGTATAATAAATATGTAGATTATTGTGTTACAGTGTGATATTTTCTTTTCTTTTTGTTTGTTTTTGAGGCAGGGTCTTGCTGTGAATCCAGTTCACACTGGCCTTGAGCTCACCATGTAGCCAGTCCATCCTCCTGCCTCAGCCTTTCAAGTGCTGGGATTATAGGCTTGTGCCACCACTCCTGGCAGCATTTTCATAAATGTACCTAATATACTTGGATTACATCCATCTCCCCTCTCACTGTCTGTTACCCCTTGTCCCCTCCTCTTATTTTAGTAGTGTCCTTTTTCTTCCACTCCACCCCTCACCCCATTCCACCTGTAAGACAAAACATGATGCTTGTCTGAGTCTCGCATGCTTTGCTTAATATGATGCTCTCCTCTCCAGTTCCTCCCATTTTCCTGTAAATGACATGATTTGTTCTTTATGGGATTAATGGCTCAGTGTCCAGGATACCTGGGCAGTATGTGATTAATACTCCATTGTGCATACATGTCACATTTTTTCCCATGAATCTGTTGTTGGGCACCTAGGTTAACTCCATTGTTAACATTTGTGAATGTTGTTACAATAAACATGGGTATGCAGGTATCTCTATAGTAAGACTATTTACTTCCTTTGGAGTACTGAGAAGTGGTATAGCTGTACATATGGTAGTTGTAGTTTTAGTTTCTTGAGGAACCTCCACACTGTTCTCCCTGGTGGCTAATTTGTATTTCCAAGGGCTTTTTTCCCCTCCATTCTGACTAGTCTGAAATGGAGTTTCATTGTAGTTTTAATGTGTATTTCCTTGATGGCTAAAGATGTTGAACTTTCTTTTATGTAATTATTGACTCTTTGTGTTTCTTGTTTTGAGACATATACCATATGTGTTTAGATCATCTGCCCATTTTAAAATTAGGTTACTTCTCTTTTAAGTTTTTTGGTTATTTGTGTATAGTTGACTGTTAACCCCTGTTAGAGGAGTGGCTAACAATGTGGTCTTGCATTCTGTAGGTTGCACCCTTCAATGGCGTCTCAGTGTCCAGGATACCTGGGCAGCAGGAACTCCTAGTGTCTCTGCGTGTCAGAATGGGTGTTCTCTGCTGACCCCTCTCTGTCCTGTAAGCACAAAGCTAACTGCATTTGTATATTCTGGACCTTAGTCTTCTGTTGGAAATGTGGCTGGGAAAGATTTTCTCCCATTCTGTAGGTTGTCTTTTTGCTGTGTTGTTTCATTTTCCATGAGGAAACTTTTTAAATTTGCTGAGATGCTGTTTGTAGATGATTGATATTATTTCCTGACCTATTGAAGTCCTATACAGGAAGATGTTTCCTGTGCCTATCTTGGAGTATTTCACCTATGTTTTCTTCTAGCAGTTTCAGAGTTTTAGGCCTTGTATTTAGGTCTTAGATTGATTTTGAGTTGATTTTTTTTGTATGAGTTGAAAAATCAGGATCCAATTTTAGTCTTTTACATGAGAAATCTGGTTTTCCCAGGACCATTTTTAAAGAGGCTCTCTTTAATGTAAGTTGTTGGCCTCTTTGTTGAGGACCATATGGCTTCACTTGTGTGTTTATTGCTGGGTCATGCTTTACTCTGTTCCATTGGTCTGTGAGTATGTTTTTATGCTGGTACCATGATGTTTCTGTTACTATGGCTTTGTAGTATATTTTGCAGTCAAATATTGTGATACAACCAGCACTGCTCTTTTTTTCAGGATGCTGTGACTGTTTGGGTCTTTTGTGCTTCTGTGTAAGTTTTAGGGTTGTTTTTTGTCATTCTGTGAGGGCCATCTTTGGTATATTAAAATATACCAAGTATGAAATATATATTGTATTAACTGTAGGTCACTTTTGGTAATATGGTTGTTTCAGCAGTATTACTTCTGCCAATTTATGAACATGGGAGTTCTTTGCAGTTTCTAGTGTCTTTAGTTTCTTTCTTCAGTGTTTTGTTGTTTTGTGATTTTTTTTTTCTTGCACAATTCTTTCATGTACTTTGTTAGGCTTATTACTAGGTGCTATCTTTTTTGAGGCAACTGTGAATGGGTTGTTTTTATGATTCCTCTTATAGGGAGTTCATTATTGGTGTATAGGAATGTTACCAGATTTTTTTTTTTATCATTTGGTGTTTTGCTACTTTGCTGAATTTTTCAATTTTAAAAGTTTTCAGGTGGCATCTTCAGGATTTTTTAAGTATAGAATCATATCACCTGCTAATAGGATAATTTGAGTTCTTCCTTCTCTATTTGTGTCACTTCTGTTTCTCTTGTCTAATTGCTTTGGCTAAAATTTCAAAGTTACATTGAGTAGGAGTGGTGGCATATCCCTGTCTCATTCCTGATTTTAGGGAAATCATCTTTGTCTTGGTGTCATAACAAGAAGCACAGGGTTGAACCTTGGTGACTTAGATCCCATTTGATGAGCCAGGTTCTTTGTCAAAGTTTACATGTTAAGAAATGTTGTGTTTGGTAGGGATGGTTTTTACCTTGTAGCTTAAACAGTAGCCATTTTTATTGACTGTCTGGAATGGAGATATCACATCTGATTACAGTACCATTGACTAATAAAACACTAATGACTCAACTTACATTGGTGAGTATTTAATGGAATACCTTGCATTTTTACAGAATTCTTAAGTGGAATGCAGCACACGAGTATAGGATGGTACTGCTACCATTCAGGGTAGACAGATACAGATACTTCCTGACTTTTGAAAGTGAACAGACTTTTTGAGATGGGATTCTGAGAGTTTGCATTTCTCACTTCTTCTGACTTTGTATGACTCAGGCTTACTAAAACAGGTTTTTTTTTTTTAATATAACTGTGATTATCAGTAGTAGCAACTGACTCAGTGCATTTCGAGTACAGAATGGCTTAATACTGGTGATTGTCTAGCATATGTTCTTCCTGCACATCATACAAGTTCAGAGCAGGCTTTTTGGAAGAAGATAGTTCAGATCATTGAGTACAGACTGTGGGAAGATCCCAGCAGTCTCTTCCAAGCACAGGAGCCATGAGCTCCTGGCCTCCTACCAGCTGGAGAGTAAGCCCCTACCATACAGTTCCAAGCTTATCCTGTTGAATGGACAGGTCTGAGCATATGGTGGCAGAGTCTAGGGGTCTTCACAGCTTCTGTGCTCCAACACCTACTACCTGTGGAGGAGTGAGGGATGCCGTGAGAGCCACCCACCCTCTGCTTTGAGGAGCACCTGGGTAAGTATTTGAGATTTCTAGATAGAGCTGAAAATCTGTTCTTTCTGTGAAGAATCGTCCTTTGTGCAGGTGGCCTTATAATTCAGAGACCGTCCAGAAAGCCTCCCATCCATGTGGACTTTGCCCATGGCCCTGGAGAATAGACTGCTCCCACTAAGACTGGGAACTGTAAGGGCGGTGGGTACAGGCTGGGAGCAGGGTACTGCCCCTAATCCTAGGCAGAACCTTCTGGAACAGCCAGTATACCTCCCTGTCTTTCAGGGTTTGGTATTCCTTACTGTAGTGTGGTTTAAGCTGGGACTGGTCAGCTCTTGAAAGAATCAGTGGTTTACTGTTTGATCTGCATCATTCTTGGCCTGCGTTTTTATAGTGAATACACTGAATTATTTAGTAAGTTTGGGCTTTGCTCTAAATGCTTGCAGCAGGTAAGTTTTATTTTATAAGTGTGTTTTGTTTTGTGCTCCGTGGTACAAGTACTTAATTTTTCATTTTTAAGTTGAGAAGTGTTTGTTTTGGTGCTTCTTAGATGATTTCCTGTTTGCTGGATGGAATGTGAGGCCAGTGTTCTATGAGGGTTTTGTAGGCTTCTGAGAGAACCCAATATTTGCATATACAATTTGCATAAGTCTTTGCATGATAAAATGATTACAGTTTTAGGTCTGTGTTTTAATAGAATTTAAACATGTAGAGATATTTATCTCTGAATTATATGTTAGAAAGTAGTGCTTTCATAACGAGTTCTACCAGGTTCTGTGTGCATGGTTAATGTAGTGATACCTATTTAAAGGAGGCCTTATCTCTTGCTTTATTTACAGAGGCAGCCATTGATCTGAAAAGAAGTATTTATACAGATTAGCAAGACATTTGGACTAAGCATTAGCTACCAGATATGTTACTGTAAAGAAGTGCCAGATTTTGAATGTTAGTCATGTTCTTTCTTTTAATTCCATACTAATTACTTTTAGCACTCTGAATAAGCTATATTCCAAATTTAATGTGATTATTGGTTTCATTTAGTAATCTAATTGGTGGCTGAAACATGCCATTTGAAAGGGTGATTCTGTAGTGTGATCATCAGAATATTAGGAATTCCTGCTGGAATCCAGTATCTCAAACCTGAACAGCATGGTGGCTGCTTCACAATCACATAGTCATGGTTTCTGTGCATATGAGAGACCAGCATTTGATTCCAGTGTAAATTAATGGTTTGTTAATGGGACTGGACTGGACGACTGGTGAACATTTTTGATATTTAAGTGATCAGGTTCCAGCATGACTTCTACTTACTGTATTTCCTTTCATCTAAAAGTGATCTGTAATGTGATTGGTTTAAAAAAACTGATTACTACAGGATTTGTGAGAGTACAATTTACATAGATTATTTTGGTACTGGACTAGAAAATGGTGAGTGGAGTGGATTGAAAATTTTTATTTTTAAGAAATATTACCAGGAATTTCTTTTGCACATGTGATGACAGGTGGCATAGCAGAGCTGTGAGGTTAAAGCAAGGCAAAGGCCCTGAAAAGCCTGGGCTGCTAAATACTGGAGATAGCAGTGAGTGGCAGCTAATTGTGGCCCAGGGAGATAAAGAGGGAAGTTCCGGAAATGTAGGTATGAGGGGAGCAGTTGAAGTGGACTGGCTAAGGAATTTTTGGAAACTGAACAGAAGTAAGAGGCTCTGTGGTTTCTATGGCGATGCTCTGTACTGTACCCCGCAGGAGTCTTGATGTTGCCTTGAAACTCAGGCACTTAAGGGTGTGGTGCTGAAGGTTGGTTGATGCAGTGACAGTCATGTATGCAGATGTGCCGGGTACCTGAACAGCATCTGGCTGATTCCTATTCTGTGATACCTTTTAAATAGCTACTTTCTGTACCTTCACTTTCCATTCTGAGTCAGAATTTCTTGACTTTGGAGGATCTGTTAATTTGAGTATAAGGGGTTGCTGTTGGTGTCCGTGGGAGGTTTGAGAGCTGTGAGCTCAGCAGGTGCATCTGGAGTGGGAAGCAGATGCCAGTCTTTCCTGTTTCTCATACTCACATGGTCTGAACACACAGCATGCCAGTCCCTTTCCTTGAGTCATTTCTACCTCTCTCCTTGCTCTCTGTCCTCTCCCTGTCAGAATTGTACCAGTGACAGGTTCTGTGGCTCTAGGTCCCATCATAAATGATACCTGAGCATGGCATCTTGTTTTTGTCCCAAAGACAAAGATAAGCCCAGGCCGTGGCTTGGGTTAAGGTCTGGAACAATTTCTGAAAGCCTGCCCTTGCCGTTCACCTGGCTCTTGCTTCCTTCTGAGGCACCTTCCAGTCCTCTGCTCAGGCCATGTTAAACCTGTCACTTCTCAGCTTCTTCTGATGGTTTGCAGTAGGCAGGGTGTCCCATGATAGCGTTAGGATCCCCAGATGCCATCTCCCTGCCTTCAGACTCCTTATCCCTACCACAAGCTCCTGCCTGCTGCTAATCTCTGGAGGCGAGGATCTTGGTTGGCAGCACTGAAGAACAAAGTTTGTAGTGTTTAGGAACATGTGCTAATTCTAAACAACCCAGATCATGTAGATTTGTTCAGAGAAGTGCTTATCATCTTCTAGCCAGGTGACACAGCCTGCAATCCCAGCACTGTGGGACACCGAGGCGAGGAGGATCCCAAGGTCCATCCCAGCCTACTGATTCGGTGAGACCTGTCTCAAAAAAAGAAAAAGTTATCCTCTATTGACTTTTCTTATTGTCTCAGTTACTTTTTTATTGCTGAGACAAAATACGAGGCACACAAAGTTAGAGAAAGGAAAGTTTATTGTAGCTCACAATTTGTAGTGGCTTCAGTTCATAGTTGCCTGGCATGGCAGAGGGGCATTGTACGAGAGAAGGAATCCATGCTGGGCCGAAGGCAGCAAGCAGCCACACAGCAGCAGCAGCAGCAGCCTTCCTTCTGCTTCCTTTATGTTCCACCCAGGCTACCCGCCCTTTGAGTGGTCTCACCCACTCCCAGGATGGGGTACCCTTAATCCCAGCATCACACATTCTGATTCACCTGACTGCTCACCTATAACCACATGAGGCTTTCTGGGGAGCATCTAGATGCTAGCCATAACACTTATCCCCTTACTCAAGAGTTTTATTTTGTGTCTTCCAGGTCCTCACAACATACTTACATATGTAAGCATATATATGTATGTAGGTTTCTCCCCCTGGTTTTGATTCTTAATGTTATAATTTTATCTTAGTCTTCAGCTTGCTTTCTTTCCTCAATCTCAGTCTTCTTTAAAAGTGTAATACAGTCCTCATTTATTTGCCTGCTCATGGTGGTTTAGTTTCTTTCCAACTTTGTTGCAAGCGGAACTGTATATGTGCTGATAATGTAGCTAGTGATCTTTTGTGGTCCGTGTCTTCATGTGAAGTTGCTGGTTCCCAGGGTTCCCTCATTGTATGTTAGGACAGATACCCTCATTTCCACCAGCAGTTCATAAGTGCTCTAAATTTTCTCAAGTTAATATCTGAAAGGACAAATTTAGTCTATTTTTATTACTTAAAAATTTTATTTTTCTAATTTGTTGTGAGAGTGTGCATATTTTCATATTTTACTAGCCATTTGAGTTTTTTACATGGTTTACCTGCTCATAGATCTTGCATATTTTTCTAAGGTGTTATTTGTCCTTTTTTTATTAATCTGTAGAAATTTATTATATATTGTGGATTTACATCTTTTATTATGTATGTTCAAATATGTTCTCCTAGTTTCTCATACGTCTTTTTTATTCATGAAATCTTTTACTGTAAAGGTTCTAAAAAGTCAGAATTGTCCTTTTGTTCATTTATGGCTTTTGGAATTTACCTGCAATTTAGGCAGATATTCCCCATCAGTATTGTCATTGAATCAGCCCAGCTTGCTTTATTACCTTTACTTTATTCCACATTGCATTAGTCCATGTGGAACCTTGGGTGCAATCTCAGAAGTGTTTTAAAATTTTTTTCCAAATTGATACCCAGTTTTCCAACCCGATTTGTTCAGCATCAGTCTTTACTCCACTGATGTGATGCTACTGAATTTCCATGTACGTACTTTACATTTCATATCAATGTTGAGTATAACCCAATGAGATGCAGGTATTACCCATTCCAAAATGTCTGTGGGAAATCTAAGATTGGGATTAAAGGAACTTTCTTCAGGTTCCAGCAGGAATAAGTGTTGAAACCGAGATGTGCTCCAACATCGGTGCTTCTTCCCTTCTGTGAGGGGCAGGGAAGAGCAGCAGGCCTAGACACCTGAGGCTGGGAGGTCCCTCAGCCCCATCCTCCTGGAATGTGCCTGTTGTCTCCTGTGGGTGCTGCTCCTTCATCCTGTCCCCCATGCAACCCTTTCTCAGGTGTGTTCTGCTTCAGAGTGCGCTGAAGACCTCAGGAGACTTGGGCAGGGGCAGGGAGGTGGACAGCTCCACAGCCTGTGCAGACAAAGATGAAGGGACCTGCTCAGGATCGTCATGGCCCCAGAAAGTCCCAGTAACCCCCATAGCAGGAAGGGAGCCTTCCTCATGGACCCTGTCATTTGATATGAGCTTCTGCCCTAGCTTCTCTCCGTTTGCTGTGGATGTATTCCACCCTTTTTAGGATGACCGCGCACATAGATGATGCAGCATGCAGATGAATGTATGTGATGCTGGGGATGGATGAAAAATAATTTCTCTTTTTGTGTGTGATGTTTGTACCTAAAGCTTTTACACATTTTTTTGAACTAGGTATCTTACTCATAGTGCCATACTTAAAATAATTCATCTGAAGAATGTTTGTTTTGGAAATTAAGATTGCCAGATTTAGTAAATAAAAATACAGTCTGCCTGGTAGATTTGTGTTTTAGATAAACAGTGAATACTTTTAAAAGTGTATGTATTTCCCATGTAATATCTGGTACATACTTATGCTAAAAATTATTTGTCATCTATCTGGAAATCTGTATTTCAGGAACCTTGGATATCCTTCTTTTACTTTTTGACAGTTCTCCCAATGAGATGCTTTCTGGCAGCTTGTGTTTTTTTAATGCATGCAGGAAATGTCTGGTCATGCTGGCTGATGGACGCCTGTGTAGCTGCTCTCCAGACAGAGCCTGGCACTTCATACCAGCACACGGTAGAGGAATGAGTAGTGAGGCAGACAAGGAGAGAAGCTTTCAGTGGAATCGGACCCCAGTCTTCAGTGGAGGTGGGTCAGTACTCAGTTCCACGAGGATCTGGCAGAACTGTGCCGATGGAACAGGAGTCTCAAAAGAAAACAAAAGCTACCTTCATTCTTTGTGCTTAAATAAAAAGCCAGCTGTTAGCATGTTAAACACAGCTCTGTAATGTTTTGAATTAGGATGACCTAGTACAGTTGAGTTCTCTTTGCAACAGGGAGAAATGTTATATTAAACACCTGAAATTATGAAGAGCAGTGCTGCAGGGCAGTGTCACTCGCCAGCGTGGAAAGTTTGCTTTGCTCTGGAGTTTGTGCTGTGCCCCCGTTGGTGTCTCTTACTCTAACATGTGATAATGCTTCACAGTGCGTTTCCCAGTGTGGTGTGGGTCTATAGCATTTATTTATCTTGTAGGGTGCTAGTGGAAGCCAGAGAAGAGTTAAGGCATTAATAAAAGCCATCAGCCTTGAACCACTGAAAGTATGATCATATAAATGGTAGCTGTCCTTGATTCACAATTAGAAAGGACCCCAGGACCGTGCAGAGCATACTGAGCCACCGGCTGCCCCCAGATGGAGAAGCGTGGCCTGAGCTCAGTGGTGCCTGACCCACAGCCTGTGCTGTTCATGATGTGCAGTAAATACACAGTCCCAGATCAGACGTCCCCACCTCTGTGTGGTGGGCACTTTCCATCTGGTTCCAAATCTTTTTGCCTGTGTGAGAGTGATCTTTATTTAGTTTGGTGCTAAGTTCACAGGATGGCAAATCACTGTTCTCATGGAAATACTGTGTTTGAAATGTTGGCACTGCCTTTGGGTTACTGGCATGTTGGTCGTAAACCCGATGGAGCAAAACAAAAAGGAATGAAACCAGTAGGCTTCTCCCTCCCACTGCTCTCACCCAGAATATACAAAGAGAGCTCTACATCATTGTGGAGGATCAGTCTGTGATTGATGTTGAAGATTCTGGAACTGTATTTCCTTCAGTCAGTGGGAGGGTGTGTCTTCACCTGATACGTTTCTAAGTGAGCCTCACTGCCTGCCAGTGTGCAGTTTGTCGCCTGTTGATTCCTGAGTGGTGTTTGTACAAGGTACTGCCAGTTCACGTTAAATAAATGATGGGACAGGAAGGACAAACTTTGTACTGGATTCCAGAGCAGACCTATGTGATTCAAGGCTGTGGAAAATTTAAATAACCAAACAAGCAAACAAACAAACTTGTCTTCTCTTTGAAAACACATCTTCTGAGAGCACTTTGTCTATTTTTTTATTGTGAGTAAAATCAAAGAAATATATATTATTGCCAAATTGGCACATTATGCGAGAGTGACAGTGCGTGCTGGGGAAAAGATTAGCTTTGTTGTAGGACATGGGTTACCCATAGGCTCTGCTGTGTCTGTGTGGGCACTTTGAAAGTGAAATCCACATGACAGCTTACCCTTCCAGCCAGGCTTGAGCTCTCTGGCTCCTCTGACAGCTTTGCAGTTAGGCTCACAAGGGCCTGGATACTATTCCAAGCTCTGAGACAGGCCAAGATGGTGTTCCTCAAACCCCAGAGCCCTTTAAGGACCTGCGAGGGCACGTGTTCCATCTCAGACACTACATTGTCCTCCTGCTGCTCCTGCATCAAAGGACCATGTTGTCACCATCTGCCCTTGGCAGCCAAGAGTGAAGCACATGAACCCCAGCTTTCCAGCACAGTGGTTGGGCCTGGGGTTCCCTCTTCTTGCCTTTTGAGGTTTATGACTTCTGAACTTCAGACTGCATCTCTAGTTCCCTTTTCTCATATGTACCAGTCTAAACTCAGGATAAGAACCATTTAGCTCATCAGTTTGTAAAACTCTGTGAGTCCATAGTTGACCATAAGCATGGAGAGCAGTGGGAGAAGAGAGTTCCTAATACACCTTGCGCTGTGAGGAGGACCCGGCTGCTGAGTATGAGCACAGGAATCATACTGTACACCTTGGTGCTCAGCCTGTCAACAGGGTCTTCCCAGGGCCCTTCTGCCCTGTGTTCTCTTCTGTTTAGCTGGTTGTGGGAATTGCCGAAGTTCATAATTCATAAAACAAATCTATTTCAGTGTTTTCAAAAATGTCAAGATCTGTGACACACTGATATTGTGAATCAGGTACCCATTTGGGGACTAACTGGGGAATTTACCTTTTCAGTGTGAATTTTCTGATAACAGTGCATTGTTATTTCTGAATGTTTTATAAATACATATTTAAAAGACTGTGACACATTCAGAAGCCACCACCAACTCACCTGCACACACTAACGTGGCATTGAAGGTGGGTGAAACATAAACTTTGTTACTGTGGGATTGCCATGCTCAGGAATTTTTGATCCTGTCTTGTATGTACACTTTTAAAAGTATCCACTGTTTTCCAGGAAATGCCACATCCCTCCATGTTTCTGCTATAAAATATTTCTCAAGATAGTATATCAACACTTATGCACTTAGAATGGTTGTGACTGTTAGTGCATCTGGTTCCCTCCCTTCCACCTGGTACTTCACTGACTTTTTGCAGCCTGGCAGGTCGCCTTTGTGGAGTTTAGGTGAGGGTAAGATGACTTACAGAGAAGTAGTCAAAAGCAGAGACAGAGGTGAGGGCAGGTGTCATGGGGAAGATGAACTGTGGCGTGTTTGATAGCCAGAGAGGCCTCATGGATTAGGGGCAGTATTTGCCATTCATAGTTGAAATAAGGCTCTCTCCTGGAGTGTGTTCTCAGCACTCTCTCCTGGCTGTCAGACCTGCTGAGGACTGAAAATGAGAGCAGTAAGAGGTGACTGTGATGCTTCTCCCTCTCTGGCATTACTTTCAGATAAACCCTTTGTAGGTAGAAATACTATAGGTAGAAAATGCATTCAGTACAGCTACTTGTGGAACTCCTTAGCTTCACTCAGCCTTCCCTAAACATGCTCAGCACACTGCTGTTGACCTACCGTTGGGGAAAATCCTTTAAGGCAGCTTGCTTTGTAATAAAGTGTGGGATACTTTGCATCTGTGCTGAAGATGAGTAGGAGAATAGTAATGTGATCCACTTTCACACTACTGTAAAGTCAGAGGTTGTGCATCGGAACTTTGGGAGTCAGACGTGGCCTACAGTTTAAAACATGTAGAAATGCAGGTCTGAAGTATGTATTAATCAAAAGCATCACAGTCCTGGAGCAGTTGTCAGATTCCTTGGTACTGGCAGCGGCCCCACTGTGGTCACCCGCGTGAAGTCTCTTAGTGGGCAGAAAGGAGATGAGGGTATCTGCCTTGTTGGCCCATCATGGCAGGGACAGGGCTGAGTTAGGGTACAGAGTGAATGTGAAAAGAGTAATATTTATGAGGTATATTCCAACAAAAGCTTGGAAATAGATGCATTTTGTTTATATGCAGAAAATACAGATGAGGAAAAGGAAAAGAAATAGTGTCACTGCTCAGAGGTAACCGTTGTTACCTCTTGGGTCCAGCTATGCCTGCCTGTGCATGTCCTCTTTACGGGCTTCGTCACACATCCGCTGAATGTGCTTTAGTCTTATGAGTGTGTATTCACCCACTCAGAAGCCCACCAGAAGACAGTAATTCTCCTGTTTTTAAAGAATACTGTGAACTTTCTGATGGCACATTATGTTTAGCTCCATGTGTAATTCTAGGCAGGATTTTCCTGGGAGCTCAGAAACTAGAGAAGCAGCTCGTTTTGGCATTAGAAACTTAAGTTTCCAGTGTGTGAGGGACTGTGACTTACAGATGCGTTTTATTTGTGAGGTGGTAGGAAATGTAAGTGGACCCTGGTCCCTGCAGGGCTCCCACCCCAGTTGGACTCTGACTCGATGTAGACTTTCTGTGTCTCTCGTTTTTCATGTGGAAAATGAAATGGTTGGCACCAGGGAGTGGGCATCGCTGCCCTCTGCAGACCTCTGTCTGTTGTGCTGCCGTTTCTCTGGCTGAAGGAGGGAGGCATTTTTATTTTTGGCTACTGGCAGGCTGGTCCTAACGTTACTTGTTCAGTTTTGGCTTCAGTACTAAAAGTGTTACATGTTTTTAAGCTTTTGTTCCTTTTTTCCTTGGCTTAACCCTGTATTATAGATTTCCAGAGAGAGAGAGAAAATAGATGTTATATTTAAAGTAAAGTTATTGATAAAGTTTTGTTTTTTTTTCTTATGTTTGGAACTGGTCCAGCAAACACAGTGTTCTTTCTTTTTCTTCTTTTTTTTCCCATATGTATCTCAAGACAGTTTGTTTTGGTGCAGACCAGGGAGAGGTGGAGCAGAGCGTTCTGTCTGTGAGCACGCAGGAGGCTGTGCCTGTAGTGGAAGATGAGGTGGTCTTCAGGAACCCAAAGCGCTGAGACACAGCAGTGACAAGACACTGCATTTTACTGCTATGTTTGGTTTTAAAAAATGCTTATAATTTAATGTAGAAACTCAAACTTGTATTTAACCTCCAGACTAAGAAACCTTTGCAACTTGGTGACAGATAAAATTGTGGAATTTTACATTTAAAAGGTGAACATTCTTTTACCTTTTGAATATTTAAATGCCATTTCCTTCCAGAGTTTGAGATGATGTAAATATTTATTAACTTAGGACTTTCTGAAACGTTTATATAGAAACTCAATGATAGTAATAATTCTATAAAGGGAAATATATATTTTTCTAAATACATAAGATAGACAAATTTCAAGGCCCTATTTTCTCTAATTGAAAGCTACCAGATTACATCACCAAGGGAGAAAAAAAATCCTTTCATATTTACTACTAACAAGGAAATAATCAGGCATGAATTCTGAAGTAGGCCTTCGTGGAGGATTACTTATTGTGGTAAATTGAAATAAAAAGCATTACTCTTGGATTGTGTACCTAGCTAATGTGTTACAATGAATCTGTTAGGAAATGAGATGTGTTGGATATCCTCGGTAAAGATGAAAATTCACCCAGATTGGGTGAAGCTTTAAAAGTTTGTAGATTTCTGGTGTCGCTGGTGGGGCTCGAGATTCCCATTTTGATGGATTAATAAACCGTTGAAAGCACTGGGAGGTGCCCGGAGTAGAACATTTCAGGTCTCCGCCCTGCCTGCGCTGACCGGGAGAGCCTGTTCTTTGAAGTTGTGTGGAGGGACTGGAGCCATTCAGGAGCTGTTGGAGTCAGGCATTCTGAGTTCAAAGGCATCTCACTGAGACCATTTGCCAAGTTTTATTTCTAAACTTTACAACGACCATCAAATGGTTGCAAGCTGAGCAGCATTGTGAGAATCTGTTTATTTCTCAATATCCCCAATGATCCTGACCCTGTATGCTCCAAACTATTTGTGGAGGTCTTGAGGTTTATATTTGCCAACCATGGGAACAGCTAAATATTTCTGCATTCATTTCTCTTTCTTCTTTGTTTGCTTATTAACAACAGCCGTAATTTGAGATTAAAGCTCCCTGCCCCCTTTAATTTGGAAGAAGGAGAACAGAGGCTTAAAAGGAGAGCATGTTCTTTTATGTTTTTTTTTTTTATCTATAATCAACTGAAGAGAAGGAAGCAGTATTTAAGGAGGATAATATGTGTTTTCAGGGCTTTTTTCGGTGGTAAAGTCTCTCAAAATTTTACCTCAGGGGGCTTAGTCCCGTCCACTCTAAAGGGCAGGTGTTTGGAAGATGGCTCTGTGTCCGTGCTCAGAGGTGTTTTAGGTTCTAGAAACTTAGATTCTGTTTCGTAAGGTGCTCAGAAAAATTGTAATCATTATTTCCTGATCTAGCATTTGAGCTTGGATTAAACAGCATGATTTGAAATATAATTAAATATTTGATTAAAAACCCCAAACTCCAAACAGTAGGTTATATAACTGCACTTTGGTTTTTAATGGAAAAAATGATGACTTCTGACAGTATCTTCACTCCTGCGCAGGCTTTCCTAAATTCTGCTGTGGAAGATGTTGCAGTTGTAATAGGCTTGGGAGATTCACCAGCTTTGCCTGGCAGAGGTAGAGGCCAAAGAGTGTCCCAAACTGTGCCTTTTACAGGGAAGTGGCCTCCTTCCAAGGAGGAATGAGTGTGCTTTCCAATGAAGCTTTATTATTTTCCTAAAATGTCTTTAGTGGTTTTCATTACGGAGTTAAAGTTTGTCTTTTCTATGAGTATTTCTCTCCCTTTCAGTAAGATTTGGGATACCATACACTATGCTAGAACTGGACCTTTTTTTCAGAATATTTGATACTAAGAATACTGGACATTAGTATAGAGAAGGATGTATTGTAAAGGATGGGACAGGAATGGGGAAAGGAGAGCAATCAAAATATATCCTGTACAGGTGTAAATTCCCTATAATGAATGTGATTATTATGTATACTAAATTGTACAAATAAACTTAAAGACTTAAAAAAAAACTCACTCTGTTAATATAAATTAATGAATTTAATTTCCACTTTTTGTCAGCAGTCACTGTATATTTACTCGTTCGCATACCCAGCTCACTGGTTTCGAGCTGAGGCAGCCAAGGCTGCACCTTTCATTACAAGACATAAGTCAGCTTTGCATGAATTGCTTTGTTAAAGGACTCGGGCTCATTTAGGTCACATGGAAGTTAAGCTGTGAGGACTCTGAGCTCAAGTTTGAAGTCCTGAGAGGGATCCTGTCCTCGGGACACAAGCTTGCATTTCTGGTGTTCTTTCAGCCTCTGTACCTGAAATGTAATTTCTTTTTCTTTTTTCTTTTTTTGTTGTACTGAGGATTGAACCTAGGGCCTTGCACATACTAGTTGTGTGTTCTACCACTGAGCTACATCCCCAACCCTGAGAAATGTAATTTCTGCCAAGCTTCTACAGAAATGCTCCTCACTGGGTAGAGGGTGTAGGTTGGTTCAGACGGCCACACAGATGCTTCCTGCCCATGGACCCAGCTGGACAGGTCCAGCCTGGCAGTTATGCTTTGGACAGAGAGACAGACCTCTACCTTCCTGCCACTTAAAGATGACTGTTCTCTCTCTGTAACCACTGATCGTGAAATATACACATAAGTGCCTTATCGGATAACGGTTGAGAAAAGCACTCTCAGTGTTTGCAAAATTGGCAGTGAGTGAAGTTAATCAGGTACCAAACCCAGAGGCAAGTTTACTGTGACTGTCATAAGGATTGGCTGTTGTCATGTGCCAGGGTGGCCGGGTTTTATTTGCAGGTCAGACATTCATGCCTTAAAAATTCTATATGTTTTGTTTTGTAAGAGTCCTGCTTCCATAACTTCTATAGTCACCGCCACTGCCGCCTTCTTTTTCCTCTTCCTTCTCTTCTTTCTCTTCTTCCTCCTCCTCCTCTTATTATTACAGAGGTGATCTGTTGTGGTGAGGCATTTCATTTAAGAGCTAATATGCACATATCACTGGATTTGAAAAACAGATTAAAAGCCAAATTCACTTTTTAATGCCAAGTATTCACTGAGAATCTGAATAGCAGATAAGTTTCTCTTTCATTTTTCTTATCATGTGCCATTTTAAGAAACTTAAGACTATAATTTAATACCAACATATAGAATTTAATTGCTTGTATTTAGCATAAACTAAGCCAATTTGTAGAGAAGAGTCCCCTAAATACCTTAGTGCTAATGAAGCATGTAAATTTTTTGAGTGAAGAAAATTCAAGAAAACCTAGAAAGAACACCTTGATCTACAGTGCTGTATAGCCATCTCTCAGTATCTGCATGGGATTGGTTCTGGGACTGAATGCTCACGTCCCTTTTATAAAAATGATGTAGTATTTCCACATCACCAATATACATCCACTTGTACACTTTTTCTAGATTCCTTGTAATACCAGGCACAGTATAAGTGGTGTAGTTATTACAGTCCCTTAGAGAATAGTGGCAAGAAAGGGTTCTGTCCCTGCCTAGTGCATGCACATGTTTCCTTGTGTTTCGCGGGGGCTGAATCTGTGAAGGTAGGACTCGGAGGTCAGCTGTGTAGATTTGGATAGCAGCTCATGGCTCAGGTGTTTAATGCTTTCTTAAGTTACCATCGGGGTGAAAATTGTACATTCACCATTGCTTCTCCTGTCAGGTGTATACAGCCCAGCAGGGACTGTTTGCTCTGGATTCAGCAGCATTTTGAAACCTTGCAGTAAATTTTAGGGATGCAAAGTTAAAAAGACACATGAGGAAAATTGTGTTTGGAGTTGGTATGTCAACCTTAAATAAGATTGTTTTTCAATGAAGTTGTATTTTGTGTTGTTTTGTTTTTTTGGTGTCAGGACTCAGACTTAGGACCTCCTGCTTGCCAGGCAGGTGCTGTGCTGCTGAACTATGTCCCCGACCCCTCAGTGAAATTAAAGTACATGCTAGTATGCTATGAAATAAAGGAAAATTACTTGTTTAGAACAGGAAAAAATTTTAAACAGATTGTAACAGTAATGCTACAAGTCAATAATGACTTAGTTTACTGAATGGGAACACATAGGCAGTTGCATTATGTGTGCATGTGAAAAAACAATCTTAAAGTGCTTAAATTTTTTTTTTCTAAATAAGGGTAAAAGATAATGTGGTTTGGTTCGTGTTTTTCAAGGAGAAAACCATTTGAGTGTTGAGTTTTAAAAGTTGCATAAAGAGGGCTAGGCATGTGACTCAGTGGTAAAAGGCTTTCCAAGCAGTGGGAAGGCCCTGCATTTGAGACCTTTCATCTGTCCCCCTCCCCCAAGGAAAAAGTTACCTAAAATTGTTTGAGCTGTTCAATAATTATATAGGCTGTTCAGATGTTTAATCAGTTTGAGGAAATATTAGCAAAACCCTTTAAACAGAATGTATTTACTAATCTTGAATACAAAAAACTGCTGGTTTTTGTTCATCAAATTTTGTGGTGAGTCTTACTTGCTCACTAACATTTGTACATGTGTATGGTTTTTGTCTTTTTGTTTTTTCCCCCTCCAGCACTGGGAATGGGAGGCAAGCACAAGGATGCCCCTGAGCGACATCACTCTGTGAAGAGCTGTTTCAGTTGTAGTTTTGTGCACGCACATTTAATCCATACCATAAGTTGATTAGTCTGAGAAAACATATCTGAGTATCAAATCAGTCTCTGTGGGATGAAATAGTAGGGTCCTGGGAGTTCAAGGTTTGGGTTGGGGCACTAAATTATTCGAGAGGATAAAATTGGGCCAGTAATTACACTGTTTTTTAAAGGAACATATACTTTATCTTAGTAAAATAGTAAAAGCAACTTTGTTTAGATTGTTCCAAGCATGTATTTTCATAGAAAACATAGACCCTTTCATTTCTTTGGTTCTAGTATCTTTATACTGATCGATTGGTTCATTAACAAGCTTTTACTAGATACAGTACCACAAGGCAGCAGAGATAACTGTTACTCAGTTCTGATTTCTTACACCTACCAGAAAAGGTACTTACTGTATTGCAGTTCATCTTATTTGTTACTTAGGAATGTGCCACTCTTTATCCAGAATTATATGCCTTACACACAGGAAGACATCAGTATACAACATGCATTATGTACAAGTTGGGTTTGTGCATCTTCAGATGTGGTTCTAAAGTCATGTAGATTTAATGATTAAAATTTAACTATTTAAATCAGTTAAGATTTAGCTATAAAAATTCACCTCAAGTCTTGGCAGGATTGGGGTACTCAGACTAGTAATACAAGGAGCATGAAAGTTTAGTTAACTTCAGAGACATGCAGGCTACCTGTAGAGGTGCACACCTGCACCACTAACAAGGCTGATTTAGGAGAATCGTGAGATTCAAGTGAGCATGATAGCACAGTGAGTTCAAGGCCATCCTGGACTACGTAGTGAAACCTGTCTGAAAACAACAGCAACAACAACAACAAAACAATTTTCTTCTGAACCTGAGTGAGCCATGTGGTATTCTGAATAGCATCGTTGTATTTCCCAGTGAGAGCACATTGTCTCTGCTGCACATCTGCTTTTCTGGTTTCACGTAGGACCTTGGTTTCAGTGTCTTCCTTACATCTGTAGTACCCTGTATCTGAGAAGTGTGTCTGCCAGGGTGCCCTTCAGATGCCACACGTGTGATACCAAAGTGTTGCCCACAGCTGGCGCTCACTCACTGTGCTTATGGTAGGACTGGGAGAGGGGCTGGACACAGGACCCATGTGGACTTTTCAGGACACCAGGAAAACAGAATGAGAAGAGGCACCCCCGAGTGCTCCCAAGTGCTCCGGAGTGTATGTGAGTGAGAAGAGAGACCACAGCCTCCCTGGAAACCATGTTCAGTTGACCCTGAGGGGAAGGAGCTCATTCCTGCCCTAGCCAGGTCTCAGCTGCACCTCCCTGACTTCCTGTGTCCCATCAGTAGCTTTGGCTTTCCAAGCCCTACTGCAGGCTCCTAGGGACCTGGGTCTGGTGTTTGGCTGCAACAGTGCCATTGTTCACTACTTCATGTGGTGGTCCCAGGGCTGTTGGATTTTGCTTGAAGTAACTAAATATTTTGGAATACTAACACAGTCTTGGAGAGACTGAGTTGGTTGTCTCAGATGACTCCAGGGTTGACTCTTAGAGGTTCAGGCTATTAAAATTATGTTAATGTTAAGGTGATCCATGTCACTTTGCTAGTTATCTGTAAGGTGTGATTGAAAAAAGTGTCGATTGTTCAAATGAAAGGAAATTATTGCAGAAAGACACGTTGCCATTAATCCTATGTGCCACCCTTGGCCCCCGGCTTGGAGCACACTCACCCCCATCATTCTTACCACTTTCAGGAGCAGTGCTGGAAGTCCAGATCTGGTGAATAAAGCAAATGAGGGCATACTACTGTTTTTACAAACCTGCCTTTCTGTTGGGCGTCACTGTGCAGCAGCACTAACTGTATTTTTGATCACACCTCATGAAGACATTAGAGAAGGAAGACTTCTAGAACTGCACAGAAAGTGGCAAGAATGGTAGAGTGCATATGTCAAAGCAAGGGGCAGTATTTTGAGAGAGATTGATGGCAATGCATCTTTTACTGTAATACATTTTAAAAATTTAAATATTCACTGTATATGTCTGTCATACTTTGTGAGTATCTGATAATAAAAAGTGAGGGCTGGATATGTAGTGCAGTGGTGGAACATTTGCCTCACATGCTGGAGGCCTTGGGTTCAGTCTCCCAAATGCTTTGAAAAAGATACTTTAAAAAGCATTTTGAAGGCGTGGTGCAGGTACCCAAGGGCTTTCTCTTTAGTTAGTTGCAGAGTCCCTGGTGTTGGGAGGAGGCCACAAAATCACGCCTTAGAGCATACTGTGAATGGATTGCCCCTCTTCTCATTTATGCTTGAACATGAAGGCCAAGTCTGGGTTTCAGGTCTTCTCTGTCTGGAGTAATGCCTTCTCTGTAACCAAAATACTTCATAACTTGCGGATCTTGGTACTTTCGATACTTGTGGTTTTAACTCTGGAGCCAGTTAGCAACACTTCCAGATGACCACACTGTGAGTGGATGAATAGCAGTCTTTTGCTTTACCTCCTCACCTTCATTACTGTCCGGTGATGGGATTCTGTCTGAGCGCTGATGTCAGGATCCTGCAGGAAGAATCCCAGCCGAGCTCTGCTTTTGGTGAAGTACTGTTTGGGTGACCAGATCCCTCATTTGCTTAATGAGTTGGAAGTGTTCTTGTCTTGTGTGTGTGGTGTTGAGCGGACTCTGTTAACGTGTGCATTTGGGGAGATGCTTGCTCACGTAGAATCAGGAAGGAAAGGAAACTGGGACCTGGTGTACCTGGTGTGCTTCAGTCCTTCCACTCTGCTTTGTCAGACAGGGCTGGAGCTTTTACCCAGTGACAGAACTGGAACCTGAGGCCACACTACTCCATATGGCAGAGCCTCTGGCCTTCTGAGGCTGCCATCAACAGGGCAGATTTGTGGGACATCTTCATCCCTGGAGAGAATTCTTTGGGGTGGTGCTGATTAATGGGGTTCAGTGTGTTTTTCAGCTATCTTAAGAAAAAAGCTTCTAAGAATGAAGTATTTCATAGAAGTGAAACTGCTTTTTTAGAATTGAATTTGTTCTTTTCTTTCTTTTCTGGCACCTGGAAGTTTTATCTTCTTTCGGGATCCATGCATTCTCCTTGATACATTGAGTGGGCGCAGTGGGCATCCTGTGCCTTTTCAGCTGGCAGGTCTAGTATGTAGGTGTTCCCTCTTTGGTATATTTAATTGACAATAACCTGAGCTTTTACCAAATTTTCCTGGAGATTTTGTTGAGTGAGGGTGTTATTAGTACATGGTGAACATTGAGGGTTGAAGGGAAGGAGATTTTTATGTGCAGAATCTCTCCCCTTTTACTCTGACTTGAAAATCACCTGTAACTGAGTGGTTTCCTTTCTTCGATTCCACAGATAAATTTTCCAGAAAAGTTTTCCACGCAACTATAATGAATTGGGGTTTCCCATGCAGTGGGGGCAGTGTTTCTGTCCAGTCCCAGCAGGGCTGAGCCAGTCTGGGGGCTGCAGCAGGAAGGCAGGCTGTGGAGGTATTACAGGGCTATGCTGGGTGGAGGACCTGTTGCAAACTGAGCTCCTGAGTGGCTCCCAGAGCATTATGGCATTGACCCACCTTAGAAAAGGATTTCTGTGCTTAAAGGGTGAGTGTGCAGAACTGCTCACTAGAATCTCTTTTGGAAATTGGCAAACAGGAAATGGAAGCACAGAAGCCATGATCCAGAATCAAGAGGCTCTCCTGGGGTGCTTGCTGTACCAGTGTCCTCTGACAGTGAAGGGCCTGGAGAGGGACCCCACGGTAGGACCTGGAGGCCTGCCAGCAGTTGAAGCTCAGAGCCTGTTTTGTCTGGATCCCCCTGCCCTGGTGGGGAGCTTCTAATTAAAGGCCCTGGCTTATGGCAAACTACTAGCTGCAGGGTACATGCCCTTGTGTTCTCAGAGTCCCAGTACAGCTACCAGGAGGGTGGGCTACAGGATGCAGCAGGAAATTTGGAGACCCAATGCAGATTCCTGGAAGAATCTCTTAGGCTGGCCATTGAGTATATCTTTGGTACAATATTTGGTTATATTTATTTTACCAGTATTGTACTTACAATATTTGTATTTGTACTTACTGTACAAATAACTTGACTACACATGTTATGGTTTGTCTGGTTGTTGATTCAAAAGCTTACTTTTTTGCAAAATTTAATTTTTACTGCTAAGCTTTAAAATGACCTCAGATTTTTAAAAAAAATTTCATTTGGCAAATTAGTTGTGCCATGGTAAGTTAAAAGAGTAGGATTTTATTAATTTTAATAATACATTTTAATTAATTTTGACAGTGAAACTTTCATCAAATTTGACAGTGAATATTCAGCCATCAAAGAATTCTTTTGTAGTATTCCTGATCTATAAAGATTAGTTTTTATAAACTTAGAGAACATAGGGATGGGGGAAATGGGATGAAGAATCACACTGAAAACCTTTTTGGTCTCTGTTTCCTGAAGTGTTTTCTCTTGTTGCTCTTCCATGCTGTCCATATGATGCTAATCTTTAGTTGCTTATATATCCAGCTTACACAAGTCAACATGCATACACATGGTTAGCCCTTTTTCTCCATGAGTTCTGTATCCATGGATTCAGCCAACCAGGAACTGAAAATATTTGGCAAAAAAAAAAAAAAATGCATTTGTACTGACTGTATAGACCTCTTTTCCTTTTCGTTATCTCCAGCACAGTATAGTAGTGTCTGGGTTACAACCCAGGACTTTGGGCCTGCTAAGCACCTATCTGTTGCACTTTCAAGCCTGTGTTTGTTGGTAGAAGAATTAGAAATGGATCAGGAGTAAGGCTCAAAGGACATAGTGGCAGGACTCCTGTGGTGGTGAAGAAACTGCATGGGCAGTTCCTGCTGGGCGGGTGGCTTGAGTAGGCTGGCTGCAAGTCCCTTCATTACAGACCCATGCTGACAGACCTTCTCCTGTAGGTGGTGCTGGTTCTGGCACAGGTAGGGTCCAGGTGAGGAGGCTTCTCAGGGGGCCCTGTGGGTGGCAGTCTCGGATGTGGGGCTTCCCTGGTTTCCACTCTCTAGATGAGACCCTGCTGGGAGTTCCCAAACTGTCTACTGACCTTGAGGATTGTGTCACTGTTAAGAACCCACTGTGGTGGTCTGGGCAGACTAAGTGAGGTACAGCAGTGGTGGTGCTCAGTATTCGAAGGGTGCCCCGGAAGCAGGTCAGGCCTTACAAGGGTGCCTCCTGGGGCTCCCTTCTTGAGTACGAGGTGTGCCCCAGGTATCCTGTTAATAAGTGTGGTCTCTGGTAGCCCTGACAGCAGAGCCCTGTGGTCTCTGGCTTAAGTGGTGTCACTTCCCCTCACTTGATTATGGGGCAGAGAGACAGAACCCTTGCTCCGAATGAGTTGCAATTCTTTCTCCATGAGTTACAGTTCTTTCTCCATGGTGTCTTCTGTCCTGACTCCAGGAGCATGGGCCTGAAGGAGACCCCAGGGCTGCTTCAGAAGTAGTGGCAAGGGTCAGCCACGTGGAAATCAAACTTCATCTCCTCTTAATAACTGTCTACCAGCCGCCCTGTAAGTGGATACGTGTGGGCTCTTAGATGCAAGGCACGTACAGGGTTTCTATAGCATTTGTAAATTTAAATGTGGAGTTGGCTTTTATTTCAAATATGTAATATGGGCTACTGTGTAATCATTTTGTGCATTTAAAAATTTTTAATAAAAGCTTTCACTTTCCACACTGAGAGGTGGTGTGTCCACACCTGGGGTGATGCTGTGAGGCTTGGGGCCTGCTTACCACACCTAAGGCACTGTCCCAAAGTCCACCCATGCCTGAAAGATCACAGTGTGTCTGGCCGTGTGTGCGGAGTCCTGGTTGGAGCATTGCCTGGTGAGAAGGGCCCCAGCCTCGGGGCTGTTTTGGAGCTGTGTCCCTCATTACCTCCCATGTGTGACATTGCCTGGGTGCTTTCAAGGAAGGGAGGTGTTTGCTGTCCTGGCACAGCAAGACTTGGGACCTGCGGGGAACATGAGTCAGGATGCCGTTGGGTAGGCAGAGAAGCTGTGCTTGCTGTAGAAGTGGTGAGCTGACTGACAGACTCCTGTCTTCTGGGTGTGATCCCAGAGGTACACAGATTGCACACATCTCACTCTCTCAGTGCACAAATACACTCACGCATGCACATATGCACAGTTGTACGTGCACACACTTGCTCACCTTCCTCTACACACTGTGCTAGTCCATGTACATAGAACAGGTGGGGTGTTACAGAGAGGCAAGTAGGGTTGTGGGGCCTTCTCTGAGTTCCCACAGAGGAACAGAGTGGAGGCCCACCTGGGGGTCCCAAGTGTCCTTGGATTTGTGTGGCAGCACCTGCCTGGTCCCCAGTGGAGTGGGCAGTCTTCCTTGGTGTGTACTTACTTTACATGTGGCATGTGCTCAACCACTTTTTATTACCAGAAGTTGCCGTGTATCCAGTTGGTGTTTTGCCTGAGCTTTTGGGATAGAGTAGAAAGCCAGGTCTTCCCCAACAGGCACTTGGCAGAGAGACAGACATGCACATGGTGGCTGCCTGGGACTCCAGCACCTGCACTCGCTGTGTATGTGGTAGCTTTGTGAAACTGTGGTGGTGGGCGTGTTGGTCCTTAGGAAGCCACCACAGCAGGTGTAGTGTTCACAGCCCCAGACGTGCTCGGAACTGTGCACTTTGGAAGACATTATGGCTACACCAGGTTTTAAAGGCAACCTACATTTCATTTTTTGCAGTGACATCCTTTAGTTTTGATGACTGTGCTATGTAATTATTAAATTGATAAGAGGACTGTAAGTAGAAGAAAAGATGAACCGTGTGATTCTGCTTAGCTCCCAGTGAAAGTGTGATTTTCACTGTTAGTTACTAAGAATATAGGTTGGATGCTTTCAGCTTTACAAGTAACCTCAAAACACACACTGCTTTTCATAGAGTGATGCATTCATTGGTGTCTATATGTCTGGGAGAGTGAGGTCCCAGGACTTGGGTCACCCCTGTGATTATGCAGCTGACAGTTGCTGAGACCCCCCAGCCCCCCAGCCCAAACCATGCTGCAGATCTCTCATGGAAATTGTGTGGGTGGATGTGCTTGTGGCCTCTTGTGGTCATGGACATGTATGACTGTGTACCCTATGTGCAGCTGTGTGTGCCTGACTGCTCATATGCATGTGCTTGCACACAAATGCCTGTGTTTGCACGTATACCTGTGTGTGCATCAACAGCTGCACACTGCCCCATGTGCATGTGCCTGTGAGTGACTACATGCACCTGCATGTGTAGTGACTTCGGGTATGTGGCCATACTGGTGTGACATCATGTGTGTGGGGAGAGATGAAGCAGACCAGGTGGGTGGACAGCGTGGGCAAAGAGGACATGTAGGGTAGCTGCAAAGGGTGCCACTCTGGCCGATTTGGTATTTTTCAGTTTAGTGATAAACAGGATGATTCAGCAATATCGTAAACAGTTAACTATTTGAGAACAGTCTACTTTTATGAGGGATTTGTGCTCTTTGTGCTATGCTTAAACTAATTGCCATGTTTTGGTCTCAGTGATATGGACTGTGAAGTCCCACAATTGAGAGAAGTGGAAGCTATAAATTGAGAGCTGTAGAAATGCTGACATCTGACAGATACTTCTTAAGGGGAAATAATGCAGGATATCAGATGTGTTACACTGTTGTGGTTAAGAGCTCAGTGTTCCTCAAAAGTCTCATGTGTTTGAGGTGGGGATTTTGGAAGGTGATTGGATCATGAGGGCTCTAACGTCATCAGAGGGGTTAGTCTATTGATGAGATCATATTTTGATGACAACTTTGGGAGGTAATGGAAGTTTAGGCGGTAGAGTCTAGTTGAAGTGAATAGTTTGTGGGGGGGTGACCTGGGCAACTTGTCTCTGACCCCTTCATCTCTGACTCTCTATCTCTTGCTCTACATCCTGACCTCCATGAGCTGAGCAAGTTTCCTCTGCCATAGGCTTCCACCATGATATTTCTGCCTTGGAACCAGCTAGCCATGGACCTAAACCTCTGAAACTGTGAGCCAAAAGAAGCATTTCCTTAAATTGTGTGTGTCAGTTATTTTGTCCCAGTAATGAAACACTGACTTAGATGTATGTCATTTCGATTCCCAAGAGGTTCCATTGGGTGACAAGTCAGATGTTTTCTGCCATCCTCACTGTCTGTGGTTGTTCTACTAACTTGGAGGGTGTTGGAGAAGAACCTTGTCTGCGGGAAGCTGGCATTGCTGAGGGGCTCTGATGGGTCACTTTGTTCATGGTCTCTCCCCTTGGCAGAGAGGGCAGAGGCAACATTTATCCAGGTCTAGGCCATGGAATGCTTGCTGCATGAATGCCAAGGAGACGTCCTTGGACATGGAATTCAGTGGAAAGTTCAAGCTGGAAGGTCCCAAGGAATTCCTCCAGCTCTCTGGCTGGTAGTCCTAAAAGGTATCATTATCCTGGTCTGCTTCTAGTTAGAGGGTGGCTAGAAGTTGATTATAAGATCTATGTTCAGTGAGTAAATTAATTAATGTTGACCACAAGTCATCTTTAGCAAAGGCAATGTGGGGCTGAAACTGGAGCACACAGGGCCTACTGTCAGCAGACCCATTTCCAGCTGCTGGGAGAGGATGCTACCTGCCTGCACACGTGTGTGCGGTATAGTCACACACACACACGCAGGGATGTGCATGCCTGTGCAGCCGTTGTCTACACAGAGTTGCTGCTGAGAAAGTACTGCTTTTCCATATCATTTCTCTGAGCCTGTCAGTGTTCCAGGCATAGTGGGGAAATGCAAGGAAGTGTGTCAGCTGAAGGAAAATCACCAGGAGGAAGCCGGGCAGCAGTGGCCCCGTTGTTTCCTGGCCTCACCGTCTGCCATACCTGCTCTCTATTGTCTTGTTGGGATGTCATACCCAGGTGGCCATGTGTGGGCCATGTGGGGCCATTCCAGCGGCTATAGGTGCCCCTCTTCTTGTGAAGGACCCGTGGCTGGGGGAAGGACAGGACTCAGGGCTCCCTCAGGGGTCACCTGGGAGAACCTGCTGAAACAGCCTTAAGAAACTTTTGCTTCATCAGTCAGGCGTTTTCTTGGCCCTCGAGCTCCTGGGAAACAGACTCTTCTGCAGCTCCCTCTGAGACACAGCAGAGGGCCAGGTGACTGAGCGATGGAAAGGGCAGCGGCAGAATCATCCCCGAGACCTCTGAGGCAGAGTCTTATTGGGGTTCAAAACTGTTACAGTTTTTGATTTTAGAAAATATGAGATAAATGGAAATGGGGTTATCAGTTTGGAACAAAAATAAAGCTATATTAGAAAGGGGAGTTAGTCGCTTCCTCTTTATAAAAATAGGAGAGAAGATAAAAACAGGAATAAAGAAGTCTGAGAAAGAAATGGAGAAGTGAACGTAATCTGCTTTTAGAAGTACTTTAATAGAGCAGGGCAGTTACAGCCCTACTTTACACTTTGTATGTGGCTTTGGAAGCCATCCTGAGATTCTAGGACTGAGGTAGGGGTGTGACTTGGGAAACTGTAAGTAAGACAGTTCTTTGCCTGGATTCTCTCCAGTGAAGTGGAACTCCTGAGATGGACTTTTGATGGAAGAGGAAGTGTGTGTGTGTGTTCCATTCATTTGTTTCTCCATGGCCGTGAAACACTCTTATTTGCCAGCTTTCTGTGGGGACCAGGTGACTAGCCCAGGAGCTGGGCAGCCTCCTTTTCCTGCCAATCCCTTCATTGTCTGTGGTTAACCTGGTGCTAGTTTGGTGCCCCTCATGTCAGGACTCACCAGAACTGTAAGATACAGGAGGTGATGGAGGCAGCATGGTGTGTTTGTGTTATTTATTTAGCTTCACAGAACAAAAATGGTATAGGTAGCGAATCATAGTGAGTGCTCAAAAGTAGCTGTTTCCTGAAAACATGGTCCATTTTACCAGGAGATACACATTGAAGTACTCAAAGAATGAAAATCATTGTAACATAAAGTCCTGTATGTGACAGGACTTAGGAAATGAACAGTGTGTCCCAAACACAGTTTGTCTTTTCCCTGTGAAACCCTTCTTGGGCTCCCCTGGGGAAAGCCTGTTGGGAAACCTTCCTTACCCACTCTGTATCTTCCGCAGTCCACAGGGTACTGTCTGGCCATCCCGACTTCATTTGCCAGAGTGGGGGTGCGTAAGGAAAGCTGCTCTTACAGCGCCTGCCTAGTAAAGTGCAAGGTCCTGAGCTTGATTCCCAGCACAAAGCAACAACAACAATAACAACTTTTTAGGAGTTGCCTTTGCCCCAGCCCTGCAGATAAAGGAGGACCCCTGTGGTGATGTTGGTCTCTCTGAGATGAAGGCAGCTGTGCCCTGAGTAGCTTGGGGCAGCTTGTGGACCACTGTCACAGGCTGCCCTTTCATGGCTTCCTTACCTCCAGGCCAGCTCATTCCTGAGAGGGCAGTGGTTTGGATCCTCCTATAATGGGCAGTGCCAGGTGGCCCTGGGACGCAGACCCCCAAACTGGTGTCTGGAGCTGCATGGAACTTAGGTCCTCCAGCTAGAGGCTGTGTTTCCTGAGCCAGGCTCCCATGTTTTGAAACCAAGATATAAATTCTGGAACCTATTTTCAAGTCAGTCACTAAATTATTAGAATATTGAAGTCAGTCGGCAGTTCATTATGTCTAATAAGTTTTCAAAGACTTTGACACTCTTGAGGGCTGTCTGTAACCTCCAATTTATGCATGTGTATTTCACTTAAATTCATTTTTGCCAGATAATTCAAATGTATTTTAAATTCAGAGTTCTCTGAACATACTATTGAATAAGCAAAGTGAATGCAAGGTGCTACATGAATACTTCCCCATGCAAAGCTTTGTCATACTGACAGAACAGTCTCAAGAGAAATAGAGACATTTGACGATCTTTAAACACCATCTCTCCTGCGGGTGTACCTTTCTGCTGATAATGCCGCCAGTCAGAAGTAGTCTCTCCACTCCTGCTAAACAGGGAACACACACACACACACACACACACACACACACACACACACACACACACACAGACACACACACCGACACACACAGACACATACACCCCGACACACACACACACACACACA